>SJYQ01047508.1:0-30987 GCA_006410935.1 Redunca redunca
GGGCCGGGGGGCACTGCAGGCCTGGGCTGGGCCCTGACCCTGTGTCCCCCCAGGCTACGTCCAGGGCATGAGTGACCTTCTCTCCCCGATCCTCTACGTCACCCAGAATGAGGTGGACGCCTTTTGGTGTTTCTGTGGCTTCATGGAGCTCGTGGTGAGGCTCAGGGCAGGGGTGGGAAGCAGGCCCCTCACAGGCCCCAGGGGCTCTGGCTCCTCACAAGGCCCTCTGCCCACAGCACGGGAACTTTGAGGAGAGTCAGGAAACCATGAAGCGGCAGCTCGGGCAACTCCTGCTGCTCCTCAGGGTGCTGGACCCGCCGCTCTGCGACTTCCTGGGTACGTGTCTTGGCAGGTGGGGCCAGGGGTGGTGGGGCCACAGATGACATCCAAACGTGTGGACGTGTGGATGTGGTACAAATGAGAAACAACCCCCCAGAACCCAGAAGTGATGTGTAAAAGCAGGACTGCAGTTTGGAGCAAAACCTCGATAAATGGAGATGTGGGCACCCCCTGCCCCCCTCCCCGTCCGCCATGTCCCAGCTGCCCAGTGAGGTGGCTCCTTTGTGTCCCGTTAGTTACACTTTTCAGATGAACGACCTGGGCCTGGTTCCTCACAACTCCCAGCTCCATCTAGCTCTTATCTGCACTCGCCCCTGAGCCGGGGATTGGATACTGGTTCTTTGGGCTCCTGAGGGTGGGACTGTTGCATTTTTGGCTTTAAAACTTGTCTGCATTTCTTGTTTAGTGTAAAAAATGTAGGGAATTCAGGGAAAGGAAGTTAAAGTTGCTGTTGCTAGAACTGTTCTCTTGAACGCAGATGGTGATAAATAAGCTAGTTGATTGGTGGACATTTCTTCACCAAAATTTAGGGTCATGCTGGGGTGGGGAGATGTAGCTGGTCTCACATCACTGAAGAGAAAACTAAGGCTTAGAAAGCACACGCCACTTTCAGGGACACTAGGACATTAGCTGCCTCTCTGCGTCACTTGGAAGTTTTCTAAACCATCAGTTTATCGACTACATGGTGTTCTGTTCGGTTTAAGGATGTACAAGAGTAGATTTAGCCTGACCTGCTGGACATTTAGGTTGGTTGTAGTTTTTCACCGTGATAAATCTGTATTTATGGATAATGCCTTTAAATTCCAAGAAATGATTTATATCCTCACATATTTTTACATCTTCTGAAACCTTCGTCCCCGTCACTGCTTTCCTGGAATGTCTGTCTGCGTTTTGCTGGCAGTGTGCACCAGGGCCCGGCCGCTCACAGCCCTCCCTGCCAGCTTTGGGTGTTGACTAGATTGTTATTCCTCCTTTGAGTGGACTGGTGTTACTGCCTCCCTCCCACATGAGAGTGGAGACCAGGGGTGGCTCCTGGCATCTGGAGCCTGGAAGGCAGGATGGGAAGGGTTCCTGCCGACTGGAGCAGCTCCCCCTACCTCCTTCCCAACCCCACCCTCCACCCCCAGGAGCTCTCCATCCATTTGCGAGACTGGCATGGATTCTTAGCACCAGTGTGACTTCTTAGAGTCCAATCCAAATGTCGGGTGCCCTGTGAATTAGAGTGGGATTGGGGTTGATAGCATTGCCCCTCCTGCCGCTGTCCCCCGCTCCAGACTCCCAGGACTCTGGTTCTCTCTGCTTCTGCTTCCGGTGGCTGCTCATCTGGTTCAAGAGGGAATTCCCATTCCCGGATGTCCTCCGGCTGTGGGAGGTGCGCCAGCTGGGTTAAGGGGGAGAACTGAGGCAGATAGACTGGTGGGCAGGTGGGAAGGTTGGTGGGAATTGGGCAGGGCATGGGGCGGACCCGGGTGGGGCCTGGGGTGGAGGCTTTGCCAGTGACCAACCCCACCCCCACCCCGTCTCGGGCACCGCCAGGTGCTGTGGACAGGGCTCCCCGGCCCCAATCTGCACCTGCTGGTGGCCTGCGCCATCCTGGACATGGAGCGGGACACCCTCATGCTTTCCGGCTTCGGCTCCAATGAGATCCTCAAGGTGAGACCCTGGCTCCCTCCCAGACCCCTCCCCTGGAGGCACATCAGCAGGGTGTGAGCTCCGTGGAGGCGGGCACCTCCCCTGTGCCAGTCCCTTTGGGTGGTGGGTCCACCGAATAGGGTTGTTGAAACTGTGGTCAGCTAAGCTGTGGGCACGGCGGCTGGGGGACACCTCTGCGTCTCCTGCCCTGTCTTATCCCTGGCTCCCTCAGAGCATGTGGCCCCTGCAGGGGTGGCCCACCCACCCCTCCCCCAGTGCACTAGTGTGAGGTGGGCCCTTCCCCTCCTTGTGTGCTGTGCCTGGCAAACAGCCTGAGAGCATGACCTGTCCTGATCCCCGGGCTCCACTGTGAACCCTAAGAGGGCCCGCCCCTTGTGTCTTCCCTCCACTGTGTCCCCAGCAAGAGGCACAGAGCAGGCGCTGGGGCGGTGGTGGTTGAGTGCTGGCCGGCAGGCGGGCCTGACCCACCCCCTCCTGCAGCACATCAACGAGCTGACCATGAAGCTGAGCGTGGAGGATGTGCTGACACGGGCCGAGGCCCTCTACCGGCAGCTGACCGCCTGCCGGGTGAGTCCCTGACCCCTCCCGATGCGCTCCCCCCGACCTCCAGGAAACCTCTGACTTGACGCTCCCTACCCCCCCACCCCACAACCCTCCAGGAGCTACCCCACAACGTGCAGGAGGTCCTAGGCTTGGTGTCGCCCGCAGAGCCCCAAAGCCCCTCGCCCCCTGCCTCCCCGCTGCCGCTGTCGCCCACCCGGGCCCCACCGGCTCCGCTGCCCCCGGCGGACACGGCCACATCCACACAGCCCGACAGCAGCCTGGAGATCCTGCCTGAGGAGGACGACGACGAGGAAGGCGTCGACTCTTAGCTGTGCTGGGTGACCACAGCAGCCCCACAGGACTAGACACTCTATCCAGCTCCTGCCTCATGGCCCCGCCCCTGCTGAGTCTGGGGATGCAGGAGTAGAGGGGCGGGGCCCTCCACCCACGCCTCCCTTCTCTCAGCTGATTTCTTGAAACTGACACTTTCCTGTCCAGGTGGCCTCGAGAGGGTGGAGGAGGAAGGCCGCCACGCTGGCTTGGCCCTGGATGGGGAGGCGGGTGGTGGCGGCTCATGGTCTCCCCAGACCGCTCTGCAGAGTCGATGTCTGACAGCTGTGACCCTGATCTGGCCAATGAGGTGTAAGAGGCAGCCCCTTGAGGGTGGGTGAGTCGGGGGGGCTTGTGGAGGCAGGGCTCCCTTACCTGCCTGAGTTCGGGGCTTTTGGAGGAGCGAGGATGGGGTACTGGTGTGCAGCCGCCACGTAGTAGATGAACTGGGGTACATCCTGGACCTAACTCAATGGGAGGGCGTGTGGAGCTGCTGGCTCGGGCCCTGCCTTGTTATGAGAAAAATAAACTCGTGTTTCACCCACTATCAGCTGGGCTTTTTGTTACTTGCATAAGAATCCATCAGTGTACTTTACAACTGTGATGGGCACTATGATTACCACCATTTACCAGTAGCGCTAAGCGGTGCCCATCCTGTTCCTCCTCCTACCCCAAGTGGAGCCCTACGGCGCAGGACAGAGGACGACCTATTCCGGGGCTCCTGGACAGGCGCAGCGCCTTCTACCGCGAAGGCTCCCGGTTCTCCTCCCTGAGAACTGGGGAAACGACTGAGCCAGGGAGGGGGCGGGACCACACGGCTGATTCCAAAAGTACTTTAATACTAGCTCTTTAGGGTCGAGTGCGCGGCGGTTACCGCATGTGAGACTGGAGAGTGGGTGCCCTGCCCACTTTCGAAGGGGCACCGGTGGTGGTGGCGGTGATGGTGGCGGTGGTGGGAAGGCGCCAGGTGCCCATGCCCCACCTTGTTGATGATCCGGGGCTCCTGGCTCTGGCTGTTGCTAGAGCCAGAGCCGGAGATCCAACTGTTGATCAAGACCGCGGCCCGCAGCGCCGACTTGACTGCCGTCTCCACCCAACCGTGAGGGTAGGCCGTGTGCTCGCCGGCGAAGTAGATGCGGCCATAGGGCATCGACCAGTCGTACTCCCGCCCCTCGTCCTTGTCGGTTTGAAAGAGCATCGGCGGCTGCACCACGAAGCCGCCCTGGCTGTGCGGGTCCTCCGCCCATCGCTTGACGATACCTGTGCCGTCCCAGAGTCGGTAGGCGATGGGCCCGTGCAGCGCCGCCACGTCGTCGAGCGCCAAGCGCAGCGATTCGGTCAGGCTCCGGCCCGCGAACGGGGCCGCCGCGTCCGACCACGTGTATGAGGCGAGCAGCAGCGCGCCGTCGCCCGGTGCCGGGTAAAAGATCACCCGCGACGGGCGGTCAGTGTTCGAGTGGCCGCCCTCGATGTGCTCGTCGTGCCAGAAGGGCCGGCGGAAGCTCAGGAACACCTTGGTGGCCGGCACGTAGTGCAGCCCGCGCACCGCCTCCTGGAGCCTGCGCGTCAGAGGCGGGGTGAAGGCGATGCGCTGCAGCGCCGGCCCGCTCACCGTCAGCAGCACCACGTCGGCCGTCATGGACTTCAGGTTCTGGGTCCGGCGCGAGGACTTGATGTACACTTTCACCTCGTGCGTGCCCTGCTTAATCGCCACGACGGGCGCGCGCAGCAGCACCGGCCCCGACAGCGAGCTCATCAGCGCTCGCGGCAGCAAGTCCCAGCCGCCCTCTATGCGGCTGTACCTGAGGGCGGGGCGCGAGCGTGACGGGCTCTCGGGCCCCGCCCCTCCCTAGCGGCCTCCATCCCGGGGCGCTCCCCGTTCCAGGTCTCACCTGCCGGTTCCCTCTAATTCCCCGCCCCTTGGTTCACCGCCGCCCTCGCCCGTCCCCGACGTCCCTCGAGGCCGGGAGGTAGAGCGGTGTGACCCGGACACACCGTCTCGGTCCCTGGGGACCTTCCTCCAGAGGACCCGGGACGCGGGGAGAGTGCGGGCGGGACCTAGCGTGTCTCCCCGCCCCTTGTCCCGGCCCCGCCCCTCTACGCGCGCCCCGCCCCCTCACCCGCCCCGCCCACTTGTGGCCGCCCGGGTCCGCCCCGCAGTCTCACCGGAGCCGGTCGCTGAGGCAGCTGTGGGCCCGCAGGGCCTCGGCGAAGCTGAGATAGAAGAAGCCGTCCTTGGACATCACATCTCCCAGGAGGCGCACGGCCGGTTGGCTCAGGTTCCCTTCCCCGAGGAGGTATTCCTGGGGACGGCGCGGCCCGGGTCAGGGCCCAGGCAGGCCAGGCCGGCCGGCTCCGTCCCTATTCCCGGGGGCGCCGCTTCCCGCTGAGCCTCTCGCTTTAGTGTCGGTTCCCTGGACCTTGGCGATAAGGTCCCCCGCTCTTGTGACCGATGAAGGAAACCAAAGCCCAGAGAGGCGCGTGTCCAGCCTCGTCAGGAAAGGAGGTGGTGGCAAGCTCAAGCCCGGCATCCCCAGTTCCTGCCTTCTGACTCCGTCGGCGCCTAAGCCCCAGCAGCACCCTCCTTGTCCGACTCCCGCTCAGATAGCGACACGGAGGCCCCCACTCACCAGGAGCGTGTGCCTTTCAAACTTCATCATTGCCTTCTTGCAGCCCAGTGTCCGGAGGTCTTTGATGGCCTGTGGTGGGACAAGGTGCTGAGCCGTGGGGACAGGACCTGGGAGGCCCTGCCCACTTCTCTTGCCCACGGCTGCCCGTTTACTGCTCTCATTCGAGCTCCCAGGACGTTGCCCATGCTGTGCCCTCAGCTCTGCCCTCCACTGCAACTCAATGTCTCCCCCGGGAAGTCTTTGCGAGTCATAGCGTCACACAGCCCCGGTTGTGTTATTCTGCCTGCCTGTCCAGCTCCTGCGCTCCTCACAGGCAGGGATGGAGCCGGTCTCAGTCGGCCCTGTGTCCTTCTGGTGCCCAGTAATTATTTGTCATCTGGATCGCTGTGCATCCAGACAGAAGCCGAGTCCCTCCTGCCGCACCCATCAGCCCTGGGGGGCATGACTGCTCAAGGTGAGTTATTCTTGGCACCTCCCCTGCCCCAGCCTTCCCGTGGCTCCCCAGACCTGCAGCCACAGAGTTCCAGCCCACAGCCTGGCATTCAAGGCGGCTGCCAGGCCCTTGGTCACCATCCCTTAGGGCAGCTCCGGTCTACAGTGCAGTGTCCTGTGCCCAGACCGCCCTCTGGTCCCCCCACCTCCGTGCCCCTGCTCCCGCTCTCCTATATCATCTCTGCTCTGCGGGGCACCTGAATGGCCATCATTCACCGCTCTGTTCCCGTCCTGGATGCTTCCTGTCCACTCTGATTTCAGCCCTCTCCTTTGTCCACCTGGCTTCACCCAGGTAGCCAGGGAACTCCTGGATGGAGGTGTCCCTTCACTCACACTCACCCTTCCCCTCCTGTTTTCCTGGACTCCCTAAACTGGGCAGTGCCAGGGCATAGAAAAGGCCTCCACTAAGTGCCCACCCTTGAGGTGGTCCAGGCCACTGAGAAGGGGATGGGAGATGGGGATCAGCAGTATTTAAGGGGAGCCTAGATGGAAGAGCCAGTGACGGGAGACCAGAAGGAATGGGAAAACGGCAGCTAGGTCACGAGGAGGCATGTGGGCACCGGAGGACAGGGCAGGGGAATGGGGCTGCAGGGTTTGTGGATGCACCTACCCTGTTGAGAGCCATCTGGTAGATTTCTTCGGGCGAGCGGCCCTTCTCCTTGGGGCTCAGCTTGTAGCCTAGCTTCTCAGGCATTTTCTCCACCACATAGTTACGCAGCTTCACCTCGCTCACCTCTGTCCACGTGTTCTCGTCATACTGGGTGAATTTGGTCAGGTTGAGGCCCAGGCTCTTACAGAGCTCGTGGAGGATCCTGAGGGGGTGGAGGTGCCCGTGAGGGTCGGGCGGGGGCAGGGACCCCTCTCCCCAGCAGGGCTTGGAGAAGGGAAGGGGGTAGGTGGGGCAGCTGGATATGGGGTTTGGGGATGGGCATGAGCCTGGGGCAGGACTAGGTTGGGGGTCCTTGGTGCCAGGGACCAGGGACTGAAATGAGAACAAGGCTGGAATGCGGAGGGTTTGGGCTTGGAGTGGGAGTTCAGGGCTCGCTTTCACTGGGGATGAAGTGGAATAGCGACAGAGTGGGCTGGATGGGGGTGGGAGCCGGCGGTGGGGAAAGGACCAGGGTCAGGGAAGACAGAGCTGGGGGTCTGGAAGAGCTGGACACAGTGGCCTGAGCACTTGAGGGGTGCGGTGGTGGGGCTGGAGGCGGGAGGCCAGATTTGGGGGTGGAGTCTAGGCCTGACTTGACCAGGGCAGCAAGTTTGGGGTCTGGGTTGGTCTGTGGTGGCATCGGAGCAGTGATGGAGCTGAGCATCCCACTGAGCCTGGGTTCAGGGCTGGGACAGGGGGGCTGCAGTGGCCCCGCACCTGCCTGTTCGCCAGGCCCAGCCTCACCTGTGTGAGCTGGGCATGCGCATGGCCCCCAGCTCCCCAATCCAGCCTGTCTTCCGGTCGCGGTAGGTGAGGATGCGTCCCCCAATCCTGCTGTCTGCCTCCAGGATGGTGACCTGGGGAGAGGCGGCAAGCAGGTCCTTCAGCTCTTCCCACTGGCCCCCATCTCCACTCTGTGGCAGCCCCCCTGCACCCCGCCTTCCATCCCCACAGCAGCATAGATGGGAGACCAGAGAAGGACCCTTTTTTATGGGGAGGAGAGGGGCTGGCGAGAGAACAGAAGGTCACAGTGAACATGTACAATGTGACGGTTGGTTTCCAGACTGCAGCAAGAAGGCCACTGGGCAGATTTCAGAGGGACTTCCCGGCTCAGGGAGTAGGGAGATTCCTTGTGCAGACTGAAGCCATTGGCCCGGCCCATACTCATTCTTGGATTCAGTGAGGGGGGACGGTGGTGTGACTTCAGGGGGCATTTCCCCTGTCTGGACTTTCCCTCCCTCTCCACCCACACAAATCCCCTCCAGGAGGTGGGCGGAGGTTTCCAGGGACTTCCCTCTGGGATGAGAGCGGGGCAGGGAAAGTCAAAGATCTCTTAGCGCAGACACGTGCAATCCCTCTGGGTTTCATGTTACTGCAGAGGGTTCCAGGCCCCCGACCCCCAGACCACAAGGAAAGCAGAGATCCCTCTCCCCTCCCCCCATCACCCCCACCGCTCAGTAGGGACGTGGCTGGGTCCCTCCACCCGGGACTCCCAGCTGCAGCAGGAAAGACTCGAGGTAGACCTCCAGCATCACTTCTCACCTTGTGTCCAGCATCGCTGAGCACCTTGGCAGCCACCAACCCAGCCACGCCCGCACCAACCACAACCACCCTCCGGGGCTTCACAGTCCGATTGAGGCCCAAGGTCACGACTTTGAGCAGCCGCTCGTAGTCTGGATCATGCATGCATTTCTCGAAGGGGTCATAGATGTGGGCTGTCTGCCAGTCCAGGGAGGCCGCCAGGCTGAGGAAGACGAGGACCAGGGCGAGGAGGCGCCAGGCTGGGGGCAGGAGGACAGGGTCAGTGGGCAGGTCGGCAGGTGTGCGGACAGGGGCTGGTGGAGCAAAGCGGGTTCTGCCCCCTCCCCTCCCAACTTACCCAAGGGGTCCATGACTCTCGTGTCTGGGTTGGAGATGTGTCTCGGTCGGAGGGGAAGCAAGGCTGCTGTGACAGCAGCCTGCCTCCCCCAGGCCTGGCCTGCTGGGGGCTGCCGGCTCCCACCTCAGCCCTTGCCCCTAGGGCCCTGTGCGTCCCCTAACCCTGGGCTGGCTGGCTCCTGGCCTCTGCCCAGCGCTGCCCTCCTGTCCTGCCTCTGCCTCTCCTCTGTCCGTTCTGTCTCACCTCCTCTGGTCTCCTTGCTGCTCCCGCCTCGGCCCAGCTCGCCCTGTCTCCCCGTCCCCCGTCTGGGTCTGTGGGGCCCCGTCTGTCTGCAGCCTCCTCGCCACCTCGGGCTCCCAGGCGCACCCCTCTCTCCTCCGGCTCCTCTGCTTGTCTGCCTGCCACCACGTCCCCCTCGCTGGCCTTAAACCCAGCAGCACCCCACCCTCCCCTCCCTTTTGGGAAACCCAGCTGTGGGAAATGAAACTCCGTTCCTGGGCTGCGGGTCAGATGCTCAGTCTACTCGAGGCTGGAGCGAGTCGGGGGCGGGGGGAGCACATCAATCTGTTTTCTTCCTCTTGCCCCAAATAGTTCAGGGGCAGCTGGGCGGCTGCAAGTACACGCTCAGGCGGCCGTGCTGAGTGCGGGGGCTGCCCCCGCCCGGCTCCGAGCCCCCAGTCCCCCTGAGCTGGCCCCTGTGCCTGCCCTCTCTCTGCCTCCTCCTCAAGGCGGGGGCGGGTGCGGGTGCATTTCTGGCCTTGGGGCAGCACGCTCCCAGGGACAGCTGAGTCCTGTCCTGAGTCCTCCTGGGTGTCAGCCATCTTGGTGTCCTGGAGGGTCCTCACTGGCTCCCCTCCCATCCCATGTGGCCACTCTGAACCTGTTTCCCGCTCAGTGAAATGGGCACAGCAGGGGGACCCTTGGGCAGCAGGAAGAGCTCTGGGGCAGCCTGCCCGGGTCCTGAGCCCAGCACCTGCCAGCGGAGACTCGGGGAAGGCCTTCCCTTCTTTGTGGCTCGGGCCTGATCTGTGAAGTGGAGGCCACTGCGGCACTGATGGGAACAGGCAATGAGTCCAGGTCGGGGCCAGGAAGAGCCCCCTGGGGTCAGGACTAAAAGCTGCTTCTAGGAAATACCAATGAGTGCTGCCACGGGGGAGCCCAGGGGGATTCAGTGAGGACCCCTCAACCCCAGCCCTGCACCAGGAGCGCTCCCTGCGCCTGCGCTGGGAACCACTGTGACGCTTCACTCAGGCCAGGGCGTGGGGGTTGGGGGGACCTCAGAGAAACTGCTTGGGCGCTTCTGTCTGCCCCTGCCTTTGGCCATTGCCACTCGCTGCCTGTGGGTGCTCTTCTCCTGAGAGGTGAGCTGCAGGCAGGGAGAAGAGGCTGACCTGCCTCCAAGGAACCCCCACCTGGCTCACGGCTTCGGGGCTTTAGCCAAGGGACACACGGTGGGTCCCTTGAAGGGGTCGGGGATGGAGAGGCGATTGTGGGGACTTTTCTTGGGGTTGGAGGAGAGAGCACTGGGCAGGCGGGTGGTGAGGAGGAAAGGCAGAGGGCGGCAGGTCCTTGCAACTGATGGGAAAATCCAAACCAAATCAAAGAGGGATGTGGTCTGGTGGAGGTACGGGGCTGGGGAGTGCGCAGAGTGAGTCAGAAAGCCTCTGAAACGGGTGGGTGCGGAGGCATTGCCAAGAAGGAAACAGAATCAGTGAGCTGGACAGAGCCACAGAGACAGAGAAAGCCAAGGGCGAATCAGCAGAGACTGGCAGCAAGAGGGACTCTCCCCTCTCTGAGCCAGTCTGTGATCAGAGCTTTGCATTGGACAGAGGAGGAATCTGAGGCTCAGAGGCACCGGGGAGCGCCCCAGGATCTGCCCAAGGCCCCAGAGCTGGCAGGCCTTCCGTGGCAGAGCCCACTGGCTCCCTTCAGTGCCTGGAGGGTGGGAGCGGCACCTGGTCAGGCCCTCTGAGGGAGGAAACTGGCTTGTCCTGGTGGGGCCGAGGTGGGCATTTGCACTGGGAACCCCCGTGGGGAATGGCAGAGCCAGGAGTCCGGCTGACCCTAGGTCCCTGTGCCCTGCCCAGAGGCCCCTCTGCTCTGTGGCCAAACAGCACAGCAATGGCCCCACAGAGAAAGGAAGAGGCAAGAACACGGACGCAGAAACGGTGGAGGCAGCGGAGCCAAGGGGCTCCAGGGCATATCTGGGCATGTCCAGGCGGTGTTCCTAACCACTTGGTTATTAGCTCAGGTTCCTGGGCTGGGGAACAGGCCGGCTGTTGGGACCATCTTTGTGGGGTGGTCCTGTGCACTGCAGGATAAGAGAAGAGCACCACTGGCCTCTGGATGCCAGCAGCACTTTGCCCCTCAAGGCTTCACCCCCACCGATGTCTGGATTCCCAGGCTGGGGGGAAGCCCTGGGCTAGGGTTTGGATGATGTTGGGTGAAACACCCAAGAGCAGCAAGATGTGGTCCAGGGAACACCTGCCAGGCGGATAAGTGCTGGAAGGCTGGATAGCACAGGTTAGTTTGGGGTCAAGAGATTATGAGTCATTTAGGGATTGCTTGGGTAAAAATGGGCCCTCCCAGAGTCATTCCTGATAATATCAAAGAGATTGGTGTTAGAGTTGATTTCAGGGTAAGAATTAGGGGCAGGAAAATGGGGGTTAGGTTAGCTTCAGTTTCCAAAGCTTGTGAGCAGGAGACACAGGACGCACCAGGCCGCCCACCAAATCCAGTACCCGTTGCTTCAGTTGACTTGGAGGTGCTTTTGGTGTTTCTAAAATACAATGTCAACCCTCTCAGATAAAAATTATCTTTTGGGAGAAAGCCCTACCTTATTTGACTTGCTTCTGGAACCTCGATGACAGTTCTAACGGGATTAGGTCACCTCCAGAGCAGCCAGAGACCTGGCTCTGGCCCCCCAGGAGCCTCCACGGCCCCTCAGGACAGCTGACAGTGACGGCGGCCACAGAGATGGGTGGGGAACAGGGCTAGAGCCTCACACATGTTCTTTCCTTGGGGTCAACAAAGACCCTGAGTTGTTCTTTAGTTGCTCAGTCATGTCTGACTCTTTGAGACCACAGCCCGCCAGGCTCCTCTGTCCATGAGATTTCCCAGGCAAGAATACTGGACTGGGTTGCCATTTCCTTCTCCAGAGGATCTTCCTGACCCAGGGGCTGAACCTGCATCTTCTGCACTGGCAGGTGGGTTCTTTACCACTGAGCCACCAGGGAAGCCCAAGGCCCCGCACAGTCAATATTAGAACTTCCACCATGTCTCAGAGGAGGGCAGGGCCTACTTGGGGGATGCCAGGGGCCCCAGGAGGGAGTCAGGGGTCCCAACCTGGATGGGCGGGGGGCATGGAGAGTAGAGGGCAGACAGTCTTACCTGAGGCCCCTTCCCCTAGGGCGCCCCGCCCCTCCTTCCCGGGTTTCCAGAACCGCCGGGCTACCGTAGGGGCACTCACTGCATGGCTGGCTTTGGCGGGCTCTCTCAGCGCCCATGGCCTTTCTGGTTA
This sequence comes from Redunca redunca, assembly GCA_006410935.1. Classification (NCBI taxonomy): domain Eukaryota; kingdom Metazoa; phylum Chordata; class Mammalia; order Artiodactyla; family Bovidae; genus Redunca; species Redunca redunca. The sequence goes on from SJYQ01047508.1 coordinate 12,036, forward strand.
GCCCGGGACGGACGTCATTGTCAGGCGAGGGTGAAACTGGGGTGAGTGGCTCTGGCTCTGTCCTGTTTCCTGTTAGACTGGAGATGCCAGGGTCCTGGTGTGGGGTCAGAGCAGCTGGGAGGCTGTGGAGCGTAGGCCCGCCTGTCTGGAAAGCTTTTTGTTATGAGAAATTTCAAATAGACTAGGATGATGAAGCCAGGTGCCTTGATCACCTCCTAGTCTTATTTCATTTACACTCTCTCCCTCCCCCACTGGAGTACTTTAAGACATTACTCTCACTTTGGAGGTAAATGCTTGAGGGTGTTTCTGTAAGGCAGGGATTAGCAAACTTTTTCTATAAACATCCGAAGCTTTGGGGGCTGTGTGGTCTCTGCCTGTCCTACTCAACTCCATCCTCCTCCCACCCCCCACCCAAATGGATGGGTGTGGCTGGGTTGGGTTTCAATGAAACTATTTGCAGAAACAGGAAGTGGGGCCATAGTTTGCCAACCTCTGCTCTGAAAGATATAAGAACTATTTGCTTTTTACTAAAATTCCAGTATCATTATCACACTTAAAAATGACATAAAATCAATGCTTATACTTCCCTGATTGACTCAAAACATGTGTTTGTTTTTTTTAAAAAACGACAGTTGGTTTGAATCAACATTCAAAGAGCCCAGGCTGTATCTGCGGATTTGGGGTCTGTGTTCCTAGAACTGGGAGAGTTGGGGGGATCTGATGAGACCCCATGCCCCCAGGCTTGGCCTGAGCCTGGGAGAGAAGCCCATCAGATCTGATCTCTGCCTCAGTGACATTTCTGGACGTCATGGGGCTGAACCAGGATGGTGTCTGAGGTGAGGTGTGGGCAGTGCCCAGGGGAGGCACTGGAGTCCAAAGGGACCAGGCCTGAGGCATGTCCATGAGTGGACCGGACTTGTGAGGGTGAGGCAACTCGTTCCTGGGACGTTCTGCAGAGCCGCTGGTCTGAAGAAGACAGGCTTCTTTGGCCGTGTTGTGCCAAAAGCACCGTAACCTCCCTGCCCAGGGACTGAACCTGTGGCTCCTGCAGCAGAAGCAGAATCCTAACCAGCGGGCCACTGAGGAGGCCCAGGGGGGCCCGATTCTCAAAGCACCCAGGCGAGCTCAAGGTCGACTTAAACCTCGGGAGCGGCGGTGTGCCGGAGCCGGCGCACACCTTTTCACGAGAGCCATTTAATTTGCAGATCTCTTTGCAGTTTTGGTTTGTGAACCATTATTAAAAGATGAAAACATTTACGATGAGTCTTATTAAAAACAAGGGTAAAACTCAAAACCCATCCCTTACGTATTTGATTGCCTTTTACCATTACATATATACCCTCCAGGTAAACTGGTTTTATCTACACAGTGTGCATCCATTTCCCAAATTCGTGTTCGCGACTTCATCCTGGTGGCTTGAAATCATCCGCGTGGGAGAATTCACACCGTGGAAATGGGCACGTGCCACCTCTGACCCTGGAGGACCAACTGCTAAAATAATGACCGGCATGTCACTGCTTGGGGATCATGTTTCAACCTCCTGCTGGAGATCAAGGCTGCTGTCCCTCGGGAAATGTTTCAAACACTGACTTTTTGATGCCCGGCGGTGCCAGAGGAGGCAGGGGCGTTCTCCCGGGGAAGGGGATGGGCCGTAAGCTGTTTGAGGGCGTCCTGGGAGATGAAAAGTCATAACCGTAAACCCCCACTTGCTACTCTTCTCCCTAAATAGAAGAAATGCCGTTAACCACTTACTGAGTAGAGATTCACCTTTTAGCCTCTGACTCCAAATTTAGTCACCACACTTGTCTTCATGTTAATGTATGAAGAACTTAAGCAGCCATGTGTCTGCACTGACAGGGAAACGCATCTGTGTTTTCTTCCTGGAAAGGGAAACTGCAGTTACAATGAAGCCAGCATCACAGGGTGGCATCCAGTCACAGCGGCTGGCCCTGTTGCAATCTTGGGGACTCCCTGGTCCCCCAGGAAGCCGTTGGGGGCCACTCTCCCCATGGTGCCTGAGTACCAGAACCACCCCTCCTGCATGGCCGTCGTGCCAACTTATTACAACCACCTTCGTTCTTCAAAAGCTGTGTGCCCGAGACCCCTCGGGTTGTGGGAAGAAAATATTAGAACTACAATCTTTTTAAAAAGATTTTTTGATATGAAGCAGTTTTAAAGTTTTTGTTACCTTGTTGCTTCTGTTCTACATTTTGGTTTTTAGGCTGCAAGGCATGTGGCATCTTAGCTGCCCACAATGGACTGAACCCACACCCCCGTATCAAAAGGCCAAGTCTTTCAATCTTTCAATCACTGGACAGCCAGGAAACTGATTAAAAAAAAAGAAAAAACTAAGAAAGGAATTAAGCTTCACTTATGTTTACCATGCCAAGTAACAGGTATATGCTATACACTGGAAATGCAAGCTCAAGAAATTTGTTTTTCTTATCATGACTGTGTGGCCCCTGCCAGGATGACCTCATCGGTGGGCAGGGACCCTCATGGGTGGTTCCATTTTTGAAACCCCTGTGCCAGACTGGGATCTGGTGTGTAGCAAGTGCTCCAAAGATGGATGCTGAATGAATACATATAGGTAAAATGCTTCCTACTTCCTAAGGGGACTCAAGGGGGTGGGATACGGGTACTGGATGGGGTCATGGCTCCCAGACTACAGAGGGCCACTGCCACAGCGGGTGGAGCCTTTGCAGAAGCAACTGGGGTTGCTGGGGTCTCCCACCTCTGGTTTGTTCCCCCCTATCTTCCATGGCTTCTGCTTGGATGAGACAGTGGTCTAAAGAAGTCCAAGATGACCTGAGGAAAATGACTCATAGTCATGACTTTGGGAAACTGGACCATGTATGTCCAGGAACAAGCCCTGGGCACTCCAGAGCCAAAACACAGCTTACTGTGCGCGAGCCAAGGGAGGCCGGAGGGCAGACTTCCTGCCCTGCGCCACGAGCAAGATCTGAGCACCTTCCCCCACAAGCATGACCTGGAACCTACTCTTTTCCCAACCTTCTTCGAAGTTATCCACAGAAACAGCAGCTTTTAAATTCCACAATACATTTTATTTAGGAAAGCAACATACAGCTATAGGTATTTCAGAGTACAGCAGAGCATAAAGACACAGAAGACACTTGGGACACGGCTGGCTCTGGACAATGGATCTCCCTGGAACCAGCCAGGTTTGCCTCGACTCTGGGAGGTGCAGAATCAAGTCTGTGGCTGCCCCTGGCACCCTGGCCACCTCCACAGGCATTCACTTGGTGGGCGAGCGTTTTATGCCAGTCTCATCGTACTCTTCATCTGTTTGATGCTGTGACAGGGACTGCTGTGCTCAGCACACAAGGGGGACAGGAAACAGGCCCTGCCCACAGGGTGCACAACCTCTCGGTGAGGCGGAGAAGCGAGGAGTCTGCACAGTCTCGTGTGGCCAGTGTTACCAAAGGCATGCTCGCAAGCTCAGCGTGGAGTGGGCCCGCAGGACCGCACCGACCCGGCATCAGGGTGGCTGACGCGTGTTCTGACCTGTCTCTCCTGAGATCCTACATCCCACGGTCTGCTCCACCCACAACCCATTTCTCTGAACTGCTCGCTCACTCCAGGCGGCAGCTCTGTGAGGATGGAGCTCTCTTCCCCGCATCTCGGGCTCTGCTGGGCAGAGTGCTGGCCCGGCGCCCGGCTGGGAGACAGGCTGCTCTCTGGTGGCTCAGCCCTCCTCCAGCACTACTGGAGGCGGGTGGTTGTAGCAGGTGAAGAGGGTCTAGGACGTGGAGAAACCACACCTACGAGGCTGCAGCCTGGCCCAGAGCACTGAGAATACTTTCTATTCACTAAGACGAAAAGTCAAACCACAGAACAGTTCTATCAACAGCACAACTGTTTGAAAGACAGAAACACACAAACATGTATTTCCCTGCACCCCAACAACGCGACAGTACCCCCGCCCCCGCCCGGGCTCAGTCGAAGGTGATGCGGAAGCTGCGCTCCTGCTCCTTGCGCCGGCCCTCGCACACCTTGGTCACCTCCTCCACCTTCCTCTGCAGCAGCGCCGAGTTCTGGTCGATCCACTGCAGCGAGTCCATGTGCGCGTTGAGGATCTTGCAGATCTGCTGCAGCGGGTCGCTGGTGTCGGCCGGGCCCCCCGACGTGTTCAAGTGCTCGATGATGTCCTTGAGGTCCTGGGCCATGCGCTTGAGCTGCGCGTCGATGTTCTCCGCCAGCTTGTAGGTCTTCTCGCGCTCCTCGTCGGCGTGCTGCAGGTGCACCGTGCCGCTCTGCTCCTTGACCGACTCCTCCAGCGGGCTCAGCAGGTCCTCCAGCTCCTTCTGCTGCGACAGAATGAAGTCGAGCTCCTGGTCCAGCCGCTTCTGGTCCAGCTTCACCTTCTCCACCTCGCGGTGGAGGCTGGTGATCCTCTCGCCGTTCTCGATCAGCGTGCGGTCCCAGGCGTTGACCTGCGTGGCCTGCTGCAGGAAGTGCCGCTCCTGGTCTTCCAGCTCCAGGCTCCACTTGTTGATGAGACTCTCCAGCTGGGCATAGGTCAGCGCAGCGCTGCCCGACCCCCCGGCAGCCGCGTTGGGACCGCTGGGCGCACTCCCGGAGGCCGCCGTGTTGCTGGGGATCCCGGCTGGAGCCAGGGGCTTTATGTTCAGGGAGAAGCCGGTGGTGCTGGTGGTGGTGGCGGTCGTGGTCGTGGTGGTTGTCGCCGTGGAGGTGGTGGAAGCTGCTCCAGGGGCCTTCAGGCTGAAGCCCACCGTCCCCGCTCCTGCTGTCCCCGTGGTGGTCGCTGGGGTGCCAAGGGAGAGCCCGGTGGCGGCGGATGAGGTGGGAGCAGTTGCCAGCGAGGTGAAGAGCGAGGGCCCGGCGCTGGCGGTGGTGGCGGGCGCGGCCGGCTGTGTGGTTCCCGCTCCAGTGGCCGCTGGAGCGGCTGCAGTGAAGGGTAGCCCGCTGAGGGCCGGGGGCTGGGCCGGGCCCCCCAGGGAGCCTATGTTGAAGCCAGAGGTCCCAGTCTGGGATGCACTCCCAGCCGTGAACGAGAAGCCCCCGGAAGTGGATGTGGTGGGCGGGGCGGCAGATGCGGCAGTGGAGCCAAACACAAAGCCACCGGGCGCCGCGCCTTGGGCGGAGGTGCTGGCGCCGGAGACTGCACTGCTGAGCGTGCTGCCCCCGAGCCCGAAGCCGCCGGGCTGGGCCGGGGCCGGGGCCGTGCTGCCCAGGCTCAGCTTTGGGGTGTTGCTCCCTAAGGAAAATCCGGTGGCTCCTGCTGCAGGCGTCGTGGTCCCGAAGCTGAAGGCCGGGGTCTGTGTGGCGGGAGTCTGGGTGCTAAGTGAGAACAGGCTGGTGGCAGGGGTGCTGGCAGCCGACTGGGAGGGAGTCCCAAAGCTAAACCCGCCAGTGCTGGACGCGGAGAAAGAAAAGCCCGTGGCGGGTGTGGTCGTTGTGGTCTTTGCGGTGCCAAATGTGAACCCTCCTGGGGAGGCCCCAGTGCCTCCAAAATGAAACCCACTCATGGCTTCAGACTCTGGGGGCAGCAGCTGCTCCGGCTCCAAATCAAATCCACCGGTGTCTGGAACCTTGGGAAGATTTGCAAAGCAGAGGAAGTGACATATCAGACAGCAGATCTGGAAAAACAACCTCAGCGGCATGATGGAGCTCAGTCTGCAGGGGGGTGGGCCTCAAGTCTGAGAAGCGGCTCCCTGCTCCTCTTCCTGCTGTGGAACCTAACCGGGCCCTGCTGAACCAGGAAAGGTGGACAAGGACGTAAGGCCCCCGCCCTGGGGGGTCTAGCAGGGTCAGTACCAGCGGGAGGCCCACTGCTTGGGTCAGGGGAGGCTGACTTGGCACCACCCCGAGTGTCCCTCTGGACCTCAGAGACAGGCCCTGGGAAGCTGAGTTACGACAGGGCCTTGGGCGCCGAAGGCTCCCTCTGGGCACACCCCGAGCCGGTTTAGGAGGACAGAAGGCACGTGGGCGCAGTGCTCAGAGCACCTGGTGCCCCTGGCCACAGGGACTGGTTTCAAGGGGCCGTGGAGACTCAGGCTGGCCAAGAGACTGCCCCACCTGCAGGTGCAGGGCATGGAGGATGAGCATCGGGGGACAGTGAGCGCAGCCAGAGAGCAGAGAGGAGAGCAGGAAAGGGCGGAGAGTGAGAGAGCCCCCAGAAATGCTGGTCCTGCTCAGCAACCCCGCCTGATCTTCATTAGAAGCTCGGGGAGCCAGCACATCCCTGTTCAGTGAAAGGTGACTGCTTTCTATCTGAAAAAGCCCTGAGCAAAGCCATCTGGTAGCTGGAGAGTCAAAGGTGACTTGGAGAAGAAAGAGGTGGAGGGCGTCCTGGGTAGAGGCATTTTCAGCGAAGAGATCACAGGCTAAGCACTGCCTGCTGGCAGGCTGCACACGTAAATGACATCTCACTGCTGTCTGGAGGCAGAGATGATGTCCCTACGTCCGAGATGAGGAAACGGGGGCTCAGGGGGCTGTGATGATCTACTAGGAGCGAAGCCCAGGCCACAGGCCCAATCCACCAAGCGCCTCGTCCAGAGCAGGAACCAATTAGGGGGTCAACTGGGCATCAGATATAAGGCGAGCTCTGCATCCTACCTACCAATACAGCCTTTTAACTATACTCAAGAAACACTGGGAATGACAACAGAGAGAAGCAAATTTACTACTGCAGTGTGATCTCTGCTATGGAAAAACACAGCTACCCTGAGCAAGGAGGGCTGGGAAGAAACACACCGAGATGCGGGACTACACACAGATGGCCTCCCTGCTAATCTGCAGCAGTTTTCAAGTGCTCACTCCTGCCTGTACAATAAACATAATTGATAAGCTAGGTTTTTAGAGTGTAAATTCACGCTGAACAACCAGCGAACCTGTGCAGCCGGGTTCTAGAATTACGATATGAGTGGGACAGACGGGGTGAATTACACCACCTCCCCCAGGATGGCACTCAGCCACATCTGGTCTTGGTTGTGGGGCGGCACTGGATCGCAGAGGCTGTGCTGAAGGCAGTAGGGGAGCCAGCACGTGGACTTCACACCAACACCAGGACCAAACGTGGCCCTCCACAGACACGCAGGCCCCGCCACCCGGAGCCTGGGGCCAACGACCCTAAGTGGCAGAAGGAATTCTCAGACGTGACCAAGGATCTTGAAATGTGCAGGCAGAGACTGGACTAGAGAAGAGACCACAGGAAGGTGGAAGCGGAGGCTGGAGTAACGTGCCTTTAACTTGGGAGACAGAGGACGGCACGACAGGCCAAACATTGCGGGTGGCCTTTACAAGCCGGAAAAGGCAAGGAAACGGCTGTCCCCTGCAGTCTCCAAAAGGAACCAGCCCTCCTTGATTTCAGCCCAGTGAGACCGATTCTGGACCCTGATCTCAACTTCAAAAGAATAAAGGGGCATCGTTTCAAGCTGCTAAGTTTGCGATATCTATGAGAGCAGTACAAGAAATGAACACCGCTGGGGAGCAAAAGTGCCTGACGGGGACGGGGGGGAACCCCGTAACTCCGGAGGACCCTGAGACCCAGCGCCCTTGTCAGGAAAGTGGAGTGGCCGCTGCGAGCCTGGAGCGTGGACGAGTCAGGAGGGCGCGGTGCTCACGGCCACGGTCCCCGCGGAGATACACGCCACACTGTCACCTCTGGAAGCCGGGGAGGAAGGGAGGGAGCCCCGAGGGGCCGTGAATCCAACCCAGGTGGGACGTTCTCAGGAAAAGACTGCGGTGGTAGCTGGCCTCGAGTCTAACGAGAACTCATGGTCGGCTGCCACAGCCCCATGGGGCCTTGGGCTACGTGACCCATTCCCCGGTTGAGACGTCTGGGGTGGCTGGCTCGGGCCCCGACAGCGCTGTGCCCCAGCACTGTGTCGCACCCCGCCCCCCAAGCCAGCCAGTTTCACATCATCCTACAAGGAGGTCGGATGATGACCCTGGGGCACAGATCGGGGAGAGGGCAGGCTCAGACGGAAGTAACCTGCAATTCCACCCCCAGGTGGGCACTAGCCAAGCCCCGCACCCCGCGCTGTTAAGCTCTCATTTCTCTTTCACCAAGTGGGCCCCTGGTCACAGGGCCAGCAGCCCTGCTCAGGGGACATGGCCACTATTCTGTACCCCGGCTTCCGCTCTACTCCCTCACGTTTATCTTCTTTTCATCTAAAAGGCTCCTTGTTTTCAGGCACGAAGTTGGGTTCCTTGTTTTGGGCACGAAGAGACCCTGGCCCAGTTCACTGCAGAGCCATCTCGAGCCGGGTCTGTTACCAGCCAGTGGACAGAAGTGCCTGGACAACCACACGGCTCAGTTTGCAAAAGGGCACTCAAGAGACCTTTTGCTATTAATAATCTGCAGCTTAAAATTTTCCGAAAAGCATTTATAGAAAGTTTTCACTTTTTATATGATTAAGAAACCACAAAGAAGACGATCTCCCCCACCCGCCCCCGCCCCGGTGTCTTGTCTGGTTTAACGGTTTACTGTTTGTTTATTAAATGCCTCCTCTCCTTCCAGCACCTCGGATGCCACAGACCCAGTAAGAGTGGTGAACACGTCCTGACGCAGTTCATCCTGGGTGTTACTGCTCACTTACCACTGACCCCCAGAACGCTGGCAGTTTCTCGCAGACATGGTGAGACATACGCAAAAAACCCTTTGCCCTTTACGAGGGCTTTTCCACTGTTACCAAAGGGGTGAGCTTTCCTAAAAGAGAAGCGGATGCTGTTGGGGGAAGTGATGCTGTTCTTGGGAAGAGGGGCAGGTGGCCCGGGCCGGGTGCTCGGGTTCTCTAGCCCACGGGGCTGCCTCGAGGCCACTGAGGGCGAGACTGGCAGAGCTGGCCCCGCACACTTGCCCTTGCTTTCCATGCCACACCCAGGTGCCTGCAGTCCCGAGTCTGGGATCCCCACACACAGGCGTGGGGATCCCCACACACAGGCGTGGCCATCCCCGGCTTCAAGGACGCAGTTCTGTGCCGTCACCGCCACCTTCGCTCAGATCCACCAACCTGCCCTGTCGTCAGTTCCTCAGCCTCTCCAAGCCCGAGCCACATCTGCTTTATTCTCTCCAGCACTTACTTGGCCCTACCCTACGTACAGCGACAACACAGCAAAACGCGGTCCATCCCCGGAGGACTGGGGCCACCGAGAGCACCTACAGGGATACGGGAGCAGCTCCTCTGCACAGACGCCGCTCGGGGCCCTGGAAATATGGCTGTGGACGAGACAGGAGTCTGCTCTCACATCCCAGCAGGGAAGTACTCGGGGTGTCAGACGAGGCTCAGCGTCCTGGAGGAAAGACCGGGTGGGCCACGGCAGCAGGGTGCCAGTGCAGGGGCGAGGCGGCGGCCAGAGGAGCCAGAACAAGCCCCCGCGTGGAACCGGGGTGGCTGGGGCAGGCAGCACTGTTCTGAGCCCTGGGCTTCCCTTTCCTTAGATACGAACAGGGGTGTCTGTCTGGGAATGAATACGAGGGGAGGGAAGACCTCAGCCTTGGACCAAAGGGAAGATTAACCCTAACCTCAGAACCTGGGACCTGAGGTGGCAACAAGGACGTCACGGATGTGATTAAGGATCCCATGCGGGCAGACGACCCTGGATTATCTGCGTGAGCTTTCGATGTGATTACAAGGGCTCTGAATGGAATCTGGAGGCAGAAGAGGCGAGCCAGAGGTACTGTAACCCTGGAAAGACATTCCGAGAGCCACTACACTGCTCTCTGGAGCTGGAGGACGGGGCCACGAGCCAAGGAGAGCAGGAAGCCTCCGCGAGCTGGAAAAGGCACAACCCAGACTCTGCCCTGAGCCCACACAAGGAACAGAGCCCCTGGGCACCTGCTTCAGGCTTCTGACCTCCCGAACTGCAAGGAAATATTTGTGTTATCTTAAACTGCTAAGTTTGTGGGAATGTGTAACAGCAACAAGAACTTAACACAAGAGTGGGGGACCAAGAAGAAGAAGGGCAGGGCTTGGTAAAGGTAAGTGGACGGCAAACAGCTGTGATTCTGAAAGCCTGGACATCCTCTGCCACGAGGCGACCTCCTGGGACGTGGGCGTGTGAGACACCCACGTAGGACAAAGGGAGGGACAGGGTGGCCTGGAGCACTGAGGGGGCTCGTGGAGTGACAGGGTCAGCCCCAAGGGGCAGGATGTCCCTGTGTCGCTCACTGGGCACCACCTGTGAGAGCAGGACCGGCCAGGACCAGCACTAGGGGGCAGCATCCCGAACCTTCCTGGATAGGAGACAGGCTCAGAGAGGTGACGCAACTTCTCCAAGGTCACACAGCAGCAAACAGGAGTTCCCGGAAGGGAGCTGAGCTTCTGGGGCAGGAGGTGAGCACGTGTCAGAAATCAGTATTAGATGGGCAGTGGGGTGCTCATGCAGATGCACGGCTGAGGGAGTGACGCACCTACAGGCCGCCGGCTGGGGTCAAGGGCTGGTCACGGAGAACTGGCAGCCAGCCAGGCCACCCACCCGCAGCAAAGCCGGGAGGACCCTGCTTCCTGCCTGACCCCCGCATCCCTTCACCTGTCACCCCAGAAGCTTGAGTGACCCTCCCAGAGCAAGGTTTTTCCACCAGGCAGGGGCAGCTGCCTCCCCACAGGCTGCCTCCCTCCTTCCTAACAAACTCTTCTTCACTCGGGGCAGCGGGCCCACAGCGGTCTCGATACACCCAGCCCGCGCTCTTCCGTCAGTGCCCGGCAGGACACAGCCCAGCACTGAGAAGCAGGCGCCGCAGCCTGTCATTCCGAGCGCTTGCTCCTCCACTCCCAGCCCTAGGATCTTAGTTTTAAGTTCATCTCCCAGGGCCTCAGTTTCCTCATCTGAAAAAACAGGACGACGGCTCCAGAATCATATGGTCCCCGGGAAGATGAAACAGTCGGCGATCTGTGTCAAGCGCTTAGCACGGTGCCCGGTGCCTTCTTGGGGCCCAGGAAACAACCTATCACTGCAGTTAATAATACTGCAGCTGTGGGAAGCGACCCAGCAGCCGCTCCTGGCATCCCGCCCACGGCCACCTGGTGGTGCTGCCCACAGCGCTGAGCCCAGCTGGGCCCAGGCAGGACAGGCAGTTTCAGCGCCCACTGCGCTTCCCCTGCAGAATTAGCTCTTCATTTAAGACTTGGAGGAAGTGCAGCCACGGGCTGAGAGAGACCAGAGGAGGGGAGGAGAGAGGGGAGAGCAGAGAGGGGGTCGGACAACAGTGGCCATCAGCCGGGCTGGTGCCTCTGGGGTGTGAGTGCAGGGACCCCCTGCCTGACCCCACCACACCTCCCCTGGGCTGTCTCACCACAGGCCAGGCCTAAGCCCACGAACTCCTGCTTCTTAAATCTCTCTTGAATCAGATCCCCTCTCTCCCTTGAGTCAAAGAAAACCCCTCTAAACCTCAGGGGATAGATAAGCCCAGAGCGCCTGCCCTACAGGAATGGAAATCAGCTGATCGGGGCGAGCCGCCTGCTACCCAGACCTCAGCCGGGGCAGAGCTCGGATGTTCCAGTTCCAGAGAAGCGAGATGGCCCGCAGGGCCCGACCAGAGCGTGGGGTGAAGCCACAGGAGAGGCCTCCAAGGGACAGGAAGGCTCATCCAGGCTGTGGGGGGCGGGGGCAGACAGCACCAGGGGCCAGGTAGGAGCTGCTGGGGACCCGGGCCACTCTGCCTGGTTCTTACCCAACGGCCCTGCCCGGTAGGACCAGCCAATCCCAGGGGCTGGAAACAGACCCCTGCTCCTGGGCAGTTAGAGGCCCTTCCTCCTCCACCGCACGAGGCGTCCCCACAGGGAGACAGGACAGAGACCAGGGAGAGGCAGTTTCCAGCTGCCCTCTCACCTCCTCAGGCGGCTGGCTCTGGTCCTGATTTCCGAGGGGCTGCGCCTCCTTGTGGACAGCACCCTGGAGGCCTCTCGCCCTCCCAGGCATCAGACAAACAGGAGGCGGGCCGGCCTGCCTCCGGGGCGGGGGTGGGGAGGAGGGTCTATGGGAAGCCTGACCCCTGTCCTGCCACCATGCCCCGCTCACATGAACAGATCCCCAAATGCTCCCGCACACCAACCCCCCAGGAGGCCTGCTCACACGTGTTCTGCTCGTGGGTGTTTTTAAAAACAAAAATTACACACTTTTTGTGAATAGTTTGCTCACATGGTTCTATGTTCAAAAGGTACAAGAGAGGTCTCTGTGGTCCCCCCTCACTCCCACAGCCACCTCTCTTCCCTAGAGACAAGCTTTCGGGTTTCTCGGGCCTCTTTCCAGAGATTTTCGACACATTTAAGTAAATGCAGTTTGCACTCTCTCCCACTGTACACACAAGGCTGCATGAGCCAGGAACACTCTTTTTCGTACTGACAATATTTTAGAGGTCATTTTAAGCAGGCTTATCATCCTCACCGGGGCTTCCAAGGTGGCACAGTGGTAAAGAATCCACCTGCCACAGCAGAAGACACAGGTTCGATCCCTCGGTCGGGAAGATACCCTGGAGAAGGGAATGGCTATTCACTCCAGTGTTCTTGGAGAACTCCACGGACAGAGGAGCCTGGTGGGTGGCAGTCCATGGGGTCACAAACAGTCATACACAACTGAGCACGCACATGTATCATCCTCACTAGATGGAGGAGGAAGCGCTCTCAGAAACCCCTCAGCTTCCTGCCCCTTGAACTGCCTCCAGCTGGTACAAAAATGCTTCTTGAACCCAGAGGTTCTCAGCTATCTGGCTTCTCCCTTTCCTCCCTGGAAAACAGCCTCTCTACCCCAAGCAATCACCTCACCACTAATGAGCAATTAACTCTCCTTCTCACTTCTCACCCCTGAGGCCCAGACTTGCACCAGAAGGAGCTCAGGTGGCGGCAAGTTTCCCCACAGGGAAAACAAACCAGGTTAGACGAGTGGAAAAGTCAGGACTCAGCCAGAGGGGCGGGGTTTAAGATTCCAGACACACTCTTAATATGACTGGACTGAAAGATTTTTCTCCCCCCACCTAACTGCATTCAACATTTAGATTTTAATGGAACAATCAATACACCAGTCCTTTCTTTAAAGTCTTGTTTTAGCCATCACCGACAAAGCCAAGAGCCCCCTGATCACTATCTGTCACCCCAGTCCCCATGCCTGTGAAGTACTCAGGTGAAAAGCTGTTATATATCTCTTATCTACATACACTTGCACAGGTGTTCACAGCCAGAGGAAATAATTTTACTCACATGTTTTCTCTACTCCCAAGGGATCATACTGTGCGTGTCATTCCACAATTTGTAGTTTTCAACAGGTTTTCATTCCTTACAGCTGCTGTAAAACCAGTAAGCTAGAAGGAATGATAAATAAAATGTGGTGTGACTAGACCACATTTACCCATGCCTCTAACGATGGGCAAGCAAGTTCCAAAAAAAACATCTGCTTTATTTATTATGCCAAAACCTTTGACTGTGTGGGATCATAACAAACTGTGGAAAATTCTTCAAGAGATGGGAATACCAGACCACCTGACCTGCCTCCTGAGAAATCTGTATGCAGATCAGGAAGCAACAGTTAGACCTGGACATGGAATAACAGACTGGTTTCAAATCGGGAAAGGAGTACATCAAGGCGGTATATTGTCACCCTGCTTATTTAACATATATGCAGAGTACATCATGAGAAATGCTGGGCTGGATAAAGCACAAGCTAGAATCAAGATTGCTGGGAGAAATATCAATAACCTCAGATACGCAGATGATACCACCCTTATAGCAGAAAGTGAAGAACTAAAGAGTCTCTTGATGAAAGTGAAAGAGGAGAGTGAAAAAGTTGGCTTAAAGCTCAACATTCAGAAAACGAAGATCATGGCATCCAGTCCCATCACTTCATGGAAAATAGATGGGGCAACAGTGGAAACAGTGACAGACTTTATTTTCTTGGGCTCCAAAATCACTGCAGATGGTGATTGCAGCTATGAAATTAAAAGACGCTTGCTCCTTGGAAGAAAAGCTCTGACTAACCTAGACAGCATATTAAAAAGCAAAGACATTACTTTGTTGACAAAGGTCTGTCTAGTCAAAGCTATGGTTTTTCCAGTAGTCATGTATGGATGTGAGAGTTGGACTATAAAAAAAGCTGAGCGCCGAAGAATTGATGCTTTTGAACTGTGGTATTGGAGAAGACTCCTGAGAGTCCCTTGAACAGCAAGGAGATCCAACCAGTCAATCCTAAAGAAAACCAGTCCTGAATATTCACTGGAAGGACTGATACTAAAGCTGAAACCCCAAAACTCTGGCCACCTGATGTGAAGAACTGACTCATTGGAAAAGACCCTGATGCTGAGAAAGATTGAAGGCAGGGAGGAGGAGAAGGGGATGACAGAGGATGAGATGGCTGGATGGCATCACCGACTCGATGGACACGAGTTTGGGTGAGCAGTGCGAGCTGGTGATGGACAGGCAGGCCTGGTGTGCTGCAGTCCATGGGGTCGCGAAGAGTTAGGTACAACTGAGCGACTGAACCGAACTACCGATGGGCGTTTAGGATGCTTCTGGTTTTTCTTTACTGTAAGCCAATACCGCAACCAGCACACGCAGCCATGCTTTCTCAGGCACAGGCGCAGACACTTCTCCAGGGCAGACCCCAGAAGAGCTACTGGCTACATATTTGCATCTTGGTTTTACTAGGGGCAACCAAACTACTCCCCAACCTGCCTATATCTGCTTTATTCTAACTGGCAGTGCCTGAGACAACCATTTAGCTACAACTTGTCAGCACCCCAAGTTAGGAAAGTTCTGCCAATGTGATGTACCAGTTGCATTTATTAAAAAATACTGATAAACGCACCAGCCATTCAGCTGTTATGTGCCACGTGTGTGGATAATCCACAAACACATCTCATTCATTCAGTCAACAAACATCCACTGAGACTTGGGACAAGACAGGCCTTCAACTGGGCAAACAAAAGACAATATGGCATGGCCACCTGTCCTTAAAACCCCAGAGTGTTATAAATGTTCTTAGCAGCATTACTCCTAAATCGCCAAAAGGTGCCCATGCGTTGACCTCCAAGTGCCCTTTGCCTCCATCATGCCACTCCGGTCCCACAAGCCTTCCTGCTGCTCCTCACACATGCCGAGAGCACTCCTGTCCCAGGGCCTTTGCACCTGCTGTTCTCGCTCCGTGGAACACTCTCCCAACGGCCCCATGGCTTACCCCCTTACCTCCTTCAGGTCTTTGCTAAAATGTAAAATGTCACCTGCTCAGTGACATCTCCCTTAGCCATCCTTAAGAACCCAGCACCACCTGAAATATGACACATTCCATTTACAGATCTCGTCTGTTGTCTGTCTCCCCACTGGAAGAGGGCAGGAAGGGCAGGATTTGGGGCTGTGCTCTCCACTGCTGTACCCCAAGGTCTGGGACAGCTGCGGGCCCCTGCAGGTACTCCACAAACGCTTGTTGATCGAGTAAACAGGCCCAGGTTGCTCTGTGCCAGATACCATGCCAAGTGCTCTTCATGTACGGATCGGTTTAGTTCTACGATGTTCCTACCGTGGGGTCGGTACCATTAGCATCCCCTTTCTAGAGTTAAGACACCTGCTTAGTGTCAACATAAATGTCAAAGTCAGGGTCAAACAAGGTCCCGGCCCTCAAATAATTCAGAGCTTACTGAGGGTAACAAAGAATTAGATTATTGGATGGCACAGCACCATGCAAGGGCTTTGGTGAGAACCTACGAGAAGCTCAGGGGAGGGGCAAGGACACTGTCCCAGAGAAGGAAAGGATGTTTAAATCTGTTTTGAAGGATGTGGAGGAGTTAGGGTGAGAAGAGGTTAGGTCACTAGCTCATTCCAGGCCAAAGCTCAGATGGGCAAGGGTCTGCTGCCTTGAGGAACAGTGGAAAATGCCCTGTGTCAAAACCATGGGATGCCAAAGAAGGTATACAAATGGCTGGTAAGCACAGGGAAAGCATCCTTAGCCACTGGGAAATGCAAATCAAAACCACGAGATGCCAGCTCACAGATGCCACTAGGATGCCAATAATAAAGAAGGTGGGTAACAGCAAGCCTGGTGAAGATGGAGCAATCTGAACCCTCATTCATCACCAGTGGGGGTGTACGATGGGGCAGCCACTGTGGAAAACGGTCTGGCAGTTCCTTAAACATACAGTTATCCTATGATCCGACAATTACACTCCTAGACCTCTCCCAAGAGAAATGAAAACATATGTCCATACAAAACCAGTACACAAATATTCTGTAACAGCAAAACGTAAAAACAACCCAAATGACCATCAATTGATGAATGGATAAAATGGAATATTATACAGCCTTTAAAAAACCTATTGATATATGCTACAAAATGGATGAACCTAGAAAACTAGACTCCTACTGTATGATCTGATTCACACAAAATGTCCATTACAGGCGTTATCTACAGAGACAGAAAACAGATGAGAGGCTGCCTAGGGATGGGCACGTGGGGAGTGCCTTCTAAGAGGCATGAGGTTTCTTCTGGAGTGATAAAAATGTTCCAAAATTACATTGTGGAAATAGATTCACAACTCTTGAATGTACTAAAACTCACTGAATTTGTACAGTTTAATAAATGGATGTGAATTATGCACTATTTCAATAAAGCCATTAAACAAACCAACCAAGCATGGGATGCCAGGGAGGGGCTGGGCAGAGATGCTTCTAAAGGCGGAACTGTGCTTTCTTCTGGGGATGGGTGAAGCTGGTTGAGAACAGGCTGGGGAGGAGACTGGAGCCTAAAAGCTCCAGTCAGCTGAGGCCAGCAGGGGGCTCCAGTGGAAACACAGCCTGGAGCAGAGAGACCACCCAGACAAGACTTGGAGGAGGAGACTTGCCAGGGCCGGCGGCTTTATGGGCCCCACAGGTAGACACGTGTGTGCATGCAGCTAGACAGAAATCCACGGCCCTGTGCTCCCCCCGCCCAGCCTCTCTCCTGCAACCCACACCCGAGTCCCAGGGGAGAGGCAGTTGCCATGGAGATGGTTTCTCTGGGAACCAGGTAAAAAACACCAGAGGCGGGGGGTGGGGTGGCTGTGACTCTGAGATTAGAGCCAGCCACAGCCCCTACCTGTCCCTGGCTAGCAGTCGCCGCACCAACACTGCTGGACATTTATCCCATGCCTCAACCGCAGCGCTTCACCTGTACTGTCGTGCGTCTGTGCTGAGTCTCGTCCCGTCCTCTGGCAACCCTATCAACTGTACCCGCCAGGCTCCCTTGTCCACTGGATTTCCCAGATAGGAATACTGGAGTGGGTTGCCATTTCCTCCTCCAGGGGATCTTCCTGACTTAGGGACCGAATCCACGTCTCCTGCATTGGCAGGTAGATTCTTTACCATTCAGTTACCTGGGAAACCTTCACCTGTGCTGACTACAACCCAAAGAGCGGCACCACCAGCGTTTCCATCTCACAGATGAGCAAACAGGAGTGGAGAGAACTTCAGTAACTCACCCAGTCGCCCAGGCGGCAGCACTGACTCAGGCCGTCTGGCCCCGGACCTGAACAGGGGCCTCTGGAGCCTCTCCAGAGGCACCTTTCCCACCGCCATGCAACGCCCCCTTGCATGCTACACCTAGTACCCCTTCCTGTTCCCTGACGACATCCAAGGCCATCTCGTCGCCTTCCAGACTAGTTCAGTGGTTCAGTTCACTCTTGAATCCAGTTCAGTGCTATCCGCTTCCCCCACTGCAAGCTAGACACCTAGAGACCCGGAGGGAAGGGGGGGCCTCAGCCACTCTTTCCTGGCCCCCGTTCCCCCTCACCACTGAGCCTGCTCCTGCTCTGGGTGGGGGTGGGCAGGAGGAAGGGGACAAAGGGCTTTTAAGCAAACCTAACAGGTCTGAGGTCCAGGGCCCTGCTGGCCCACAAATATCCCCACGGGTCTGTGGTGGGGGGTGCCTGTGAGGTTTCCCCGCTGAGCTCCCCTGCCCTGGCCTCCACCCCTGCCCCACTCCCCCGGCTCTCCCTGGCCATCCAGCGCTGCTGGCTGCCTTCATCTCAGCCTCACTCCTTTGCTCTGAGCTCAAGGACCCCAGGGGTACATGCACCCAGGGCAGGGGTACAGGCTGCTCCCACTCCCGTCCCCCATTGGGCAGGACAAGCGAGAGAGGGAAGAGCAGCTCTGACAGCCACCCGGTGCTCTCCTGCTGGGCACAAACAATTCCATGGACACACCGGGCAAGGCCACGCGGACCACTGGATCATGGTGCAGCTCAACACAGACCAGAACACAAACGCTGTCTAAAGCACAAAAATGACCAATCACCACCCTCCTGACTCAGAGCTGACAGCCGCGTCTTCACTCAGCACAGCACTGGCTCCATGGATAACCGACACTGGCCACAGACGCCCCTGCTCCCTGCTGGCCTCTGATCCAGAGCGAAACCCGCCTCCCTGAACCCTCCCCAGTCACTCAGCCCAGCCCAGCCCCTTCCCGAGATGCCCCATGGGCCCCCAAGGTGGGCACCGCCAACTGCAACAAGCAGGAAACCCAAACTGTTTAACTACATGCGTCCGTGGTGGCATCTGGTTGGGGCTATGGACGGCTGACAGAGGCCCCAACCCTCTCAGATGACTCTTAGAGACCCCTTCCCCTCCTCTCCACAAACATAGCCCCCCCCGACTTTACACAGGACCCAGCAGCATCTGAGCAAGGCTGGCACCCTTTCAGTCTGGGTCAGGCCGGCAGGTGGTAGTAACCCTGCCGAGGAATTTTTTGTTCTCTGCCCTGGCAGAGGAGGACATATTTTTGGGGTGTGTGATGGGGCGACTCTGCACGCAGAGGTCAGGGAGGGCCCTTGGCCCCCACCTCTCCACACTCGTAGTTCGCTGGGGTTTCTGTGAGTGACTCACCAACCTTTTAAAACTTGGACCTTGTGGAAAGGTCTAGTTTTCTCATTTCTGTAAAGCCTGAAGCTCCGCACCGCCAGGCTGGCATGTGTGCCTGCGGGGCTGGCGTCGTCCAAGGCCCTTTTGCACTCT
>SJYQ01047664.1:0-11138 GCA_006410935.1 Redunca redunca
ACGGTGCCGACTCGACACAAGACCCTGGGAAGCAACAGAGTGATCGCTGAGAGGCCGGCCCTGCTCCCCACAGCCTCCCCAAGACGCCATCCCAAGCCAGCCCGTTATAAAAGTGCAGCATTTTTCAGGGCTGACAGATGATGAGAGTGGGAGCCCTCCACGTGTCCGGCTGCCACACACAGCCATGGAGTGGATGTGCCAGAGCGGGGAGAAGAGAAAGGAGGGTGTGCGTGGTGCACTCCCCTCCCCATCAGANACTCCCCTCCCCATCAGAGTCAGAGCCTCCGCCGATGGCCGAAGCGGCCAGGGCGCGCCCAGCACAGGGATGAGACAACATGGCAAGTGCTGCCTGGTCTCCCGGCTCCATCAGGCTGGGTGACTTCCCTGGAGCCCACCAGGTTGTATCTGGGGGAGGAGGTGAAGGACTTTGACAGCATCCAGATTTCCTGAGATGTGTGGCAGGGAGGGAAGGAAAGGGAACATGAACTGTAAATCAGATTATAAGAGGCAGAGGCCTTTTCTTCTAAAATCCCAGGAAAGATTGCCCGGCGCATAACCGGCCACCAGTCTGGCATCCTTGGCCCTCAGCAGCGGGGCCAGCTCCGCTCCTAGCATTCTGACTGGGCCTGGACGTGGGCAGCTGTTTCTCCCAGCTGCTGCCCAACTCCCACTGGCTCAGGTCTGACTGTGGTCCAGAGACGGGCAGCAGGACACCTGCTACTGGGGGTTTTGCATTTCTAAGAATCGCAGCAGAGACGGCTGCGGGGCAGTTTTACGCCAGTGGCATCATCAGGTCAGGAACGGGGGTTAGGGAAGATGGAGACAAAGGAGAAACCCACCTGTTTTCCATAGGAGTCGTGGACAGGAGAGACGATCCCACCAATGACAATAAACCTTCCGGTTTTGTGCAGATAATCCCTGGCTCTTTCTAATTAAGAGAAGAAAACCTCATATTATAAAGAGGAAAAGTGTGAGTTAAAGGTGATCGTTGAAATCAATACCTTCAGCTCTGTAAGGATTATTCCCCATCTTTCCTGCCATTTAAATGGAAAGTGCCAACTTTCAAAGCAAACGTGGGTGATTCAAAAGGTGCTGGAACCAGATTTCAGCTCCCAAAGCAAAATGATTTAGAACTCAAGGGGATTAATCCAGGTTTAAAGGTCCAGTGCTGGATGAGTTTAGAGAGATTTAAAACAAGCACCTGCCTCAAAGCAACTGATTGGAATTTACCACTACGATCACTAGCAGAAATTATTCCAAAGCGGAGGAGTCATTTTTAAAAAAGAAAAAAGAAGAACCTTCTTATAATATGAAAGGTGGGCTGATTGCTTCATCTAGTTATTCAGGAGAGGAAATCCATCAAAACAAACTTCAAGGGCCTTCTACGTAATTAGGGAGAATTAACAATCAGACCAGAAAACTGTCATTACAGTTGGTTGAGAAAAGTTCAGCCAAAGATAAAGCTCTCCCCCCCTTTTTTTTTCTGCTGAAAAGAATCTGTGATGTTGCTTTTTCAAATGTACCAGACAAGCCCAATTTCATTTTCATGAGCCAATACAGCTAATTAAGAAGGGGTGAAGGGCTTTGGTTCCATCTTTCTTCTAGGGCAGCTCACTGTGCAAATCCAATAGCACTGAGCATCTAGAGCTGAGGGAAGATGGCATGGGTTTACTGAACAGGCGGGGGAGTCTGTAAGGGACCAGGGCCTTGGGCAGCAGAACTGTCTGTGTCGTGTACAAGCAAGGTTCCGGGATTACCTTGCTGGCTCTCTTGCAACTTAAAAATAAGCTGTCTCATCAGCCCGTGGGCTGCAACGACGGAGCTGTGCACTCTAGAGACGGCACTCTGCAACCGGAGAAGTCTACACACTGCAATGAAGAAGAGCCGGCACAGCCCCCCCGCCGCCCCAAAAACCAAATTGTATCTTCTCTGTGGTTTCTTTAAAAAAATAAAATAAATAAATAAGTCTCATCACATTTGCCTTTTCCTTCTTTCAGTGTGAAATCTTGGAGTTTTTTTTTTAAAGAGATCTTTTAAAAAAAATAATAGTAAACTTTATTTTTTGGCATGGTTTTAGATGTACAGAATAATTGGGCAGATAGTACACAGAGTTCTATGTATTCAACCCCCCATCTCTTGACCTCCCCCACACCCCATTTCCCCTATTATACCCCTATACAACCTTGCGCTTGTGTGGTATAATTGTTACATTTGGGGCCTGTGTTGACCCATTATTATTAACTACAGACCATAGTTTACATTGAGATTCACTCTTTGTGTTGTAAGGTTCTTTGGCTTTTGACAAATGCATAATGACACGTGTCCATATTACAGTTTCGTGGAGAATAGTTTCTCCCCCTGAAAATCCACTGTGCTGAGCCTATTCATCTCTCTCCCTCCCCGCTGCTGCTGGTAACCACTGATCTTTTTACTCTCTCGATAGCTTTTCCTTTTCCAAAATGCCAAATAGTTGGAACCATGCACCATGTAGCCTCTTTAGACAGACTTCTTTCACTTCGAGATTTGCATTTAAGGTTCCTCCAGGTCTTTCCCTGGTCTGAGAACTCATTTCTTTTTATTGCTGAATAATAATCCATTGTCTGGACAGACCACAGTTTGTTTATTCATTCACTAACTGAAGATCTTCTTGGCTGCTTTCAGTTTTCATGGATTATGAATAAAGCTGATGTTACAATCATGTGTAGATTTTTGAGTGAACATACATTTCAACTCAGGTAAATATTTAGAAGCATGATTGTGGGAACATATGGAAAAAGTATGTCTAATTTTGTAAGAAACTGCCAAATTGTCTTCCAAAGTGGGTGTGCAATTTAGCATTCCCGCCAGCAATGAATGAGCGTTCCTGTTTCTCCACCAGCATTCAGTATTACCAGTTTTATTTTCCTATTTGAACCATTCTAACAAGTGTGCCACTTTTGCCTTTTAAAAGATGACTGATACTATTTCACTAATTTCCAAATTTAACTTCGAGGTCAAGGATTAACTGAAGACCCTGTAACAAAAACTTTTTGAAATCTGAATAAATTCTTTAGCCTCCCCTCTTCCCTTTGCCCTTTATACCCCAGTCTTCCTTAGGATCATTTTCGTATGGCCTTTGGCTATCACAGATCCTGTGCTGCAATAAGCCAGACCTTCCTTCCTCTCCCTGTCTTACAGAAAGTGGCCTCCCTTTATTCTCCACTTTCCCAAGTTTTGTGTTTGAAGCTAAGCTCTACGCCATGTCCAGCACGCCTGCCCTGGCAACATCTCCCTTTGTTAGATTTACTGACCTACTAGTTCCCTGATCACCCTGTTCAAGGGACCTGGTCCAGAAATTGTTTCTGAAAGTGTATGTCTTTGCTCCTCTCCTGTACAGAATTCTTCAAAGCCAGGGGACTTTGCTGTAGAGAAGAGGTCCCAAACTCATAAGAAGATGTGCAATTAACATACATGTGAGAACAAGCTGAGAATAAGATGATTTACATTCAAACAACAACCTTGGCTTGTTCAATTGCCACTGTGCAGGCTTAAGAAAACATATCCATGTTCCGAAAGTTGCTCAGTCTGTCTCCCATGCCAAAGACTTCTTAGGCTCTTAAGCACTCGGTACAGTGGCTTGTTCATTGAGCAATACATGTTCAACAAGTGCTCATACCTAGAAGGCTCATGTAACCACCTTCCCTTAGGGGTTCTTTCCACTGGGCCACATTGATCCAGGGAGCCAAGCTCTGTTCCTCAGCCTTCACACAGGAATTTCCAAAAGAAATAGGTTGCATCAAGCAACCTCACTGCCTTAGAAAACACTACCCTTTTCCTCTGGCCAATATGAGGGGTCACTTCCCCTGGCAATGCTCCACTGCTCACTGCCTCACAAAGAAGCAATTTCTGAAAGGAATAGCCCCAACCCTAACCTTGAACAAAGGATTCTTGATCTGAAGTAGTTAAATCCAGAACAGTCATGATGGTGATCATGTAGGCAATTCAATTCATTTAACATTTATTGAGCACAAAATACCATGATGGATGCCAAAGGGATAGGAGTGGCTTTATTATTATTCTCCACAGGTTCACAATAATGGAGAAACAGAATGCTATACTGATGGCTCTAATGAGAGACAAACTGGGTGAGTGCTATAGCCATGGCTTTCAATGTTGTTGTCGGTGGCAGTGTTTTGCTATAATCCACAGTAAGAAAGACATTTTATATCCTGACGCAATACATACATATGTATGTTTATGCATAATTAACGGAAACAACTGTTACAATATTGTCTAGTGTATTTTATTCTGGTAGTCATAAATTTAAGTAAAAAGCTGCTCACAACCTAGGCATGTGTGGCACCCTACTGCTTGAACAACTCTATGAGACACTAGGGCAAGGGGGAGAAGGGACAGGAGAGATAATTTTGTCTTTCCAAGGAGAGCAAGAAGTCCAGCAAATACCCAGAAATTTCACAATATAAAGAAAGCTCATCCACTAGTTTAGTCTTAGACACCGGGGTTAGGCTGTGGGGGGCTGGTAGGGGTGGGGTGAGGGTGAGGGAGGGATATTGTTGGCTAAGAAAGTGGGCATCAGACTTGCGAGGACCCTGAAAGCCAGGCCAAGGGGTGTGACCTCTGTGTCACTGGTCAACATGCACTCTGTGGACCACTTGCATTAGAATCACCAGGGAGAGGCTATTAAAATGCAGGTTTTTAGGTCCTGTTCAAGTTCTGAGTCAAAATCTCTGGGATTGAGAGTTAGTCTAGGGTTTCCCTGATAGCTCAGTTGGTAAAGAATCCACCTGCAATGCAGGAGACCCCAGTTCGATTCCTGGGTCGGGAAGATCTGCTGGAGAAGGGATGGCCTAACCACTCCAGTATTCTTGGGCTTCCCTTGTGGCTCAGCTGGTAAGGAATCCACCTACAATGAAGGAGACCTGGGTTCGATCCCTAGGTTGGGAAGATCCCTTGGAGAAGGGAAAGGCTACCTACACCAGTATTCTGACCAGGAAAATTCCATGGACTGTATAGTCCATGGGGTTGCAAAGAGTCAGACATGACTGAGTGACTTTCACTTTCATTATTAAAATTAGTATCCCTAGGTGATGTTTCTGATCGCTAAAGTTTGAGAACAACAGACATACATTGACAATAACCATAAGGTTGAGAAGTAGAGATAATAAGGAATCACTGAAGGCTATTTAACATGAGGAATGATATGCTCTGAACTAGAAGAGAAACTCACAGAACAGATAGTGAAGTGGTGAAAAATCCTACCTTAATGGAGACAGTCATTCCTGGCAGGAACTTTTGGGCCAAGTGGTGAGGAATAAAGGCAGAAATGCGTGTGTGCCTTAGTCGTCAGTCCTGTCCGACTCTTTGTGACCCCATGGACTGTAGCCCACCAGGCTCCTCTGTCCATGGGATTCTCCAGGCAAGAATACTGGAGTGGGTTTCCATTTTCTTCTCCAGTGGATCTTCCTGACCCTGGGATCAAACCCGGGTTTCCTGGATTGCAGGTGGATTCTTTATTGTCTGAACCACCAGGGAAACCCAAAGGAAAAAGACCCATCGAAAACTTCCCAGGGAATGTTTGGGGACCATGGATTTCCTCCTCTCTCTAGACATCTTGTTTGCTTTGCCTCTGGGTCTCCTCAGTTGGATGTGTCAATGCCATGTCATCAATCTTTCAGACCAGACATGTATGAATGTACTAACAGCACTAAGTTTTATACTCTGCAATTCACTTGTTGCCTTATCATCCTTTAATTTGAATGGAATGTCAGGCAAGAAAAAACCTGGAACCCAGCTAAACAAAAATGGACAGGAGCAGATACAATTACATCTTTTTTTTTTCCCCATAGAAATTTTATCAGAGAAGGCAATGGCAACCCACTCCAGTACTCTTGCCTGGAAAATCCCATGGATGGAAGAGCCTGGTAGGCTGCAGTCCACGGGGTCGCAAAGAGTCAGACACGACTGAGCGGCTTCACTTTCACTTTTC
The DNA here is from genome assembly GCA_006410935.1 of Redunca redunca. Taxonomy (NCBI): domain Eukaryota; kingdom Metazoa; phylum Chordata; class Mammalia; order Artiodactyla; family Bovidae; genus Redunca; species Redunca redunca. The sequence continues at coordinate 5,987 of SJYQ01047664.1, forward strand.
ACTTTTATGCATTGGAGAAGGAAATGGCAACACACTCCAGTGTTCTTGCCTGGAGAATCCCGGGGACGGGGGAGCCTGGTGGGCTGCCATCTGTGGGGTCGCAGAGAGTCAGACACGACTGAAGCGACTTAGCAGCTGTAGCAGCAGAGATTTTATATGGTGGAAAAGTCTATCTAGTAGTAGCCACTAGTAACTCAGGAACTATAATACTGTAGAAACAGCACTGAACTTGGGTTCATAAGACTTCTGGATCTTGGGTAAGTCACTGAATTTCTCTGAGCCTTAAGTTTCCATATCTGTAAAATGCCTTTTTTGCAAGGTTGTTATGAAGATCAAATCAAATTCTAAATATGAAAAATGCATAATGCCCATGTGGTTTCATTGGAGAAATACAGCAAACAGTTAAAGAATTAAAACCAATGCTACTGGGACTTGCCTAGTGGCCCAGCAGTTAAGAATCTGCCTGCTAATGCAGGGAACACTGGTTCAGTCCCTGGCCCAGGGTCACAATTAGTTGTAACCACCTTAGTTGTAATCCATCTTATAATTAGAGTAAGCCTGTGCACAGCAACAAAGTCCGAGGGCAGCCAGAAAAACAAATGAACAAACCAAAAACCCTGATGCTACAGAAGGATCTAATGTAAAGCACGGTGATAACTGATTGATAAGTAAAATGATTCTAGGGCTTCCCTGGTAGCTCAGCTGGTAAAGAATCCACCTCCAGTGCGGGAGACCTGGCTTCGATCCCTGAGTTGGAAAGATTCCCTGGAGAAGGGAAAGGCTACCCACATCAGTATTCAACTCAGTTCTGACACCATCAACCTGGAGATAGCATCAGATCCCACAGGTTAAGGGTTCAGTCTTATAAGACCGCCTCCTCCCTTTCAGAAGCCAAATTCCAAGCTCACATGTTGCTATGCTTCTGACCAACCAAAGGGCTACAGACTGGAGTTACCCATGACACAGTCCTTGGACTTCACATGCCAGTCACAAGTCAAGGTTGTTAACTTGTATTTCTGACCAACTGGCTATAAATTAGAGGCTCCCATGATGGCCTCCTTTGTTTGATTAACTTACTAGAGCAACTCATAGAACTCAGGAAATCTGTTTACTCACTAGATTACCAATTTATTACAAAGGATATTAAAAGATACCAGTCAACAGCCATATGAAGAGATACATGTGGTGAGGTCCAGACAAAGGAGCCTCTGTCCTCGTGGAGTTTAGGGTCTCATGGAATTTGGGACATGGCGCAGTGGTATGTGGAAGCTTTGTTTCCCCAACCTAGAAGATCTTTGTACCCTTGGCTTTTTGGGGTTTTAACGGAGACTTCATTATTTAGGCATGATTGGTTAAATCATTGGCTACTGATGACTGATTCAGCCTCCAACCCCTATCTCTTCCCCAGAAATCAGAGGGTGGAACTGAAAGTCCCTGCCTTCTATTCTCAGTTGCTTTACAAAAGTCACCTCATCAATAGCAGCCTAGTTGTGGTGGAAAGAAACCGAAGCAAGAGACCAAGTATTAAAATGAAAGATGCTCCCATTGTTTTTAATCACTCAGGAAAGTCCAAGAGTTTTGGGAGCTGTAAGAAAGAGACTGTGCACAAAGAGCAAATATATATAAAAAATGTATATGTGGACATCTGAATGACCACATATACATTTCTTATAAATCACTGCACATTGCAATCACTGCATGGCAATAACACTGTATTACATAATTTAAATTTGCTAAGAGTGTAGAACTTAAATGTTCTCACCAAAAAATAAACATGTGAGGTGACTGACAGATATGTTAATTAACTAGATGAGAGGAATCTTTTGACAATGTGTACTTAAATCACCACAATGCATACTTCATCTAAAAATTGTATATGTCAATTATACCTTAATAAAGCTGAAATTAAAAAAAATCCTAGGATTTCTCTAGAAAATAGAAAAAGGAACTCTTTCCAACTGATTTTTATGAAGCCAGTATTGCTCTGATATAAAAATCAGGCAAAGAGAGTACAAAATATGCAAAAATCACTAGCAAAGTATTAGCAAACAGAATCCAATTGTATATAGAAAGAATTATATACCATGACTAAGTGTCATGTACTCCAGAGATAGAAGGCTGTTTCAATATTTGAAAAATCTTTCAGTGTAATTCATCACGTTAACAGGCTAAAGAAGAAAAACCACATGGTTACATCAAGTGATGCAGAAAAAGCAGCTGACGAAACTCAACATTCGTTCTTGATAAAAACTCAGAGAAGCAGGAATAGAAGGAACTTCTTCATCATGATAAAGAACATCATCATACTTAGAGCAAACATCATGCTTAAAAATGAAAGACTGAACGCTTTCTTCCTAAGATCGAGAACAAGGAAAAGATGGTTACTCTTACCACTGCTATTCAACATGGTGCTTGAAGTTCTAGCTGGCTCAGTAAAGAAAGAAAAAGAAATGAAAGACTAAGAGATCAAAAAGAAAAATATCTATCTCTGTTGCATATGGCATGAAAGTCTCATTTAGAAATCCTGAGAGAGCTATAAGAAAATTCTAAGAAGTAATTAGTGAGTTCAACATAGAAGGCTTGGGAAAGAACATCAAGAAAAAAAAGAAGAGATGGAGAAAAGCTTTTGTATACATACATATAAATAATATGTATAATATGTACATTTTAGAAAACTTATGAACTTTTGCCTAGCTTAAAAATTTATGACATTTTGACTCTACTTGTTTGACTTAGTATGAATAGAATTTGAGGCATTTCTAATTAAAAAAAAAAATATATATATATATGCAACAAGCAACAAAGGTTTACTGCATAGCAAGGGAACTACAGTCAATATCTTATAATAACTTACCATGGAAAATAATCTCAAAAATAATATATGTGTATATGTAAAACTGAATCACCTTGCTGTACACCTGAAACACTGTAAGTCAACTATGCTTCAATAAAATACACATATTAAGAAAAAATCAATATAAGAAAATTAATTCCATTTCTATATGCTAGCAAAAAAGTACATGGAAATTGAAATTTAAAATACAAGATGACTGGGACTTCCCTGGTGGTCCAGTGGTTAAGAATCCACCTTCCAATGCAGGGCACACAGGTTCAGTCCCTGGTTGGGAAACTGAGATCCTACACGCCTTGGGGCAACTGTCTGCGGGATACAACTGCTAAGCCCGGGTGCTCTGGAGCCCAGGTGCCACAACTAGAGAGAAGCCTGCTTGCTGCAACAAAGATCCTGTGTGCCACAACCGAGACCCAACACAGCCAAATAAATAAATGAAAAAAAATACAAGATGACATAACCATTCAAAAATAAAATACTAAGGAATAATGTAATAAAACATATAGAGAATTCTGAAAGACACATGTACCCCAGTGTTCACTGGAGCAATATTTACAGTACACAGGACATGGAAGCAACCTAGATGTCCATCGACAGATGAATGGATAAAAAAGTTGTGGTACATTTATACAGTGGACTATTAATTCAGCCATAAAAAGAATGAATTTGAGTCAATTGTAGGGAGGTGGAGTCTTCCTAGAGCCTCTTATACAGAGTGAAGTAATCAGAAAGAGAAAGACAAGTATCATATATTAACAAATATATATGGAATCTAGAAAAATGGTACTGATGAACTTAGTAGAGAGCAGACTTGTGGACACAGTGGGAGAAGGTGAGGATGGGATGAACTGAGAAAGTAGCATTGGCACATATACATATGAGTAAAACAATAGATAGTGGGAAGCTACTGAATAACACAGGGAGCCAGCCTGGTGCTCCGTGATGACCTAGAGGGGTAACACATAGATAATTATCACTGATTCACATTGTTGTATGGAAGAAACCAATACAAAATTGGAGAGAAATTATCCACCAATTAAAAATTAAACAAAATTTTAAAACTACATAGAACTTGTATGCTAAAAACTACAAAATGCTGATGAAAGAATCACAGAAGATTTAAATAAATGTTGAGTCATACAACATAAAATGACAAGCTACTCTGAAAAATAGTTTATGGATTAAAAGACTCAACATAGCAAAGATATTAATTCCCAAAATTTACATATAAATTTGAGGCACTTCCTATCAAAATCTCAGCAAGGATTTCTTTTTGCATAAATGAAGACAAAGTAATTCAGAAATTTATATGGAAAGGTAAAGGAGCTGAATAGTTAATACCTTACAAAAAGAATAATAAAGTGGAAAAAATCAATCTGTCCAAATTTTAAGTACTATTATATAACTATGGAAATCAAGTGGGAGGTATTGGCAGAGAGTTAGACACAAAGGTCAATGAAACTGAACAGAGAATCTAAAAATAGCCCCATACAAGGAAGGCCAACTAAATTCTGACACAAGCGCAAAAACAATTCAATGGAGATAGGACTGTCTTTTCAATAAATGGTGCTGAAGCAACAGGACAGCCATAGACCAAAAGCAAAATAAAAACAAACTGAATTTGACCTAAATCTCATATACAAAAGTTAATTCAGAATGGATCATACAATATTGTAATTAGCCTCCAATTTAAAACAAATAATCTTTTAAAAAAACAAAATGGATCATAGATTTAAATCATGTAAAATGAAAAACTATAAAACTTCTAGATGAAAATGTGGAAGAAAATCTTTGGGTCCAGGGCTTGGTGAAGACTCTTCAACAAGACACCTAAAACAGGATGCATAAAAGGAAAACAAACCACAATAAACTGGACTTTAATGAAATAAACTTTTTTTTTTTCTATGAAAGACCTTATTAAGAGGATGAAAAAACAAGTTATAGGCTGGGAGAAAATGTTTGCATCCACATGTCTTAAGATTCCTATTTAGAACACTGCAAAGACTCAAAACTTAGCAGTGGAAAAATTAACAATCCAACTAGAAAGTGGGTAAAAGACATGAAAAGACATTTCACTGACTAGGACAAATGGATGGTGAAGAAACACAGGAAATGGTGTTTAATATCCCGAAGCATTAAGAAACGTAAATTAAGACCAGGAGGAGATACCCCTATTCACGAATAGAATGGCTAAAAGAAGAAAGAATGACAAGGCCAAATAGTGGCAAGGATGTGCAGAAACTGGGTTCCTGATACACTGCTGGTGGAAATGTAAAATGGCAAACTACTCTAAAAAATAGT
>SJYQ01047755.1:0-36773 GCA_006410935.1 Redunca redunca
TATCTACCCATATAACCACTTGTCAGATCAAGATACAGAGTGTTTCCTTCACCCTTACGTGAAAAGTTCCATTGTGTCTGTCTAATCAGTAACTTGTTCACACCCAGTCTGCCCTTCTTAATCTGCTTGGGTTGCCATAACAAAATAGCACAGGCTGAACTATGTAAACAACAGAGACTCATCTCTCTCAGTTCTGGAGGCTGGAAGTCTGAAATGAGGGTTCCAGCTTGGGTGGGTTCTGGTGAGGGCTCTTTTTCTGTCTTGCGGATAGCCCCCTTCTCACTGTGTGTTCCCCGGACCTCTTATTTGAGCTCTTTGATGTCTCTTCTTATAAGCACACTGTTCCTATCAGATTAGTGTGCTCGTGTGCATGCTGTCATGTCTGACTCTTTGTGACCCCATTGACTGTAGCCTGCCAGGCTACCCTGTCCATGGAATTTTTTTCAGGCAAGAATACTAGAGTGGGTTGCCATGTCCTCCTCCAGCAGATCTTCTTGACCCAGGGATCAAATTCAGGTCTCTTGCTTTGGCAGGCAGATTCTTTACTACTGTGCCACCTGGGAAGCCAGGCCAGGGCCCCACCCTTATGAACTCACTTAACCTTAATGAGTTCTATAAAGGCTCTGTCTCCAAATACCATCACTTTGGAGGCTAGAACCTTAACAAAGGCATTTTGGAGGAACATAGTTCAGACCTCAGCATTAATACCACTCCCTCCTCCTCCAGCCCCTGACTGTAGCCACTGCTTCACTTACAATGCTTCAAATCTGAAAGCAACCCAATTGTCCATCAACACAAAAATGGATAAGAAAACATTGTTCAAGTAAAGTCACACAAAGGAATATGTGCTACTGCAATTTAAAAAAAGAATGTGTACTGGTACCTAGGATCCATTCTGGGCATTCCTCTGATCAAGTTACAAACAAGGCAAAGAAACACAGGCCTTTGGGACTTACATTCTAATCTCTGCCTCCTCTTCTCCAAAGGCTGTTTCATTCAGACCAAGTTAAATTATCCCCTCACATCTGAAAGCAAAATTTCAAGTCTTTCGGGACCTTGGCTAACCACTGACAGTCCTCCCACCCTGGGGTCATGATGGAGACCCCTGCTCCCAGCATGAGTGGTTTTCAGTAGAGCTTTGTTAACATAAAATATAGCTTTCTTGGGGCAGAAACTGAATTTGAACTTTCTGTTGTTTTTATTAAAAAACAATAGAGTACCCCGTTGGCCTAGGAAAAAGCAGTTGTTTCAAATTAGGTGTAATTTTGAATTAAGACAATATTGGCTTACCAGATTTTACCCAAGATATTTTTCTATACATATACATCTATACATTTTTTTTTTCTGAGAAAAATTGTGGTAGATTTCCATGTTTATTGTTGTCTGGCTTTACATTTTGTAAAATATCAAAGTAAGTTTATTTTTAACAATTGTGCTTTAACAGATTGGGCTAAACTGTTTGAGAAAGGGTTCTTCTGATAATCATCTCTTTTAAGGTGGAGAGTTTTAGTTCACTGATATAATTGATTTTAAAGTGAAGGCAGCTAGAACTTGAGATCTGAGATAACAAGCCAGTTCAGTTCACTCTCTCAGTAGTGTCCGACTCTCTGACCCCCTGGACTGCAGCATGCCAGGCTTTCCTGTCCATCACCAACTCCTGGAGCTTGCTCAAACTCATGTCCATGGAGTCAGTGATGCCATCCAACCATCTCATCCTCTGTTGTCCCCTTCTGCCCTCAATCTTTCCCAGCATTAGGGTCTTTTCCTATGAGTCAGTTCTTCGCATCAGGTGGCCAAAGTGTTGGAGCTTCAGTATCAGTCCTTCCAATGAATATTCAGAACTGATTTCCTTTAGGATTATCTGGTTTGATCTCCTTGAAGTCCAAGGGACTCTCAAGAGTCTTCTCCAACACCACAATTCAAAAGTATCAAATTTTGGCACTCAGATTTCTTTGAGATCCAGTTCTCACATCACACATGACCACTGGGAAAACCATAGCTTTGACTATTGCAATTGTGCAAATCACATCATTTCCCAGGCAGTGGATTGGATATTCTACTTTCAGATGTTTCATTCTGATTTCTGTGAGTCTGGATTTTTTATCCAGAGGCCTTGCTTGCCTGAGATCCCAATTTGCCTTTGTTTTTTTTTTTTCACTAAGAAGATATTTAAAAGGCCAGAAGCAGAGATGCTAGTGAAGTATAGAGGCAGCATCTGTGTGTTCACATCAAAGATCCATGTTTTGGGTCCTATTTATTCTCTCTGCCTGGCTATGTGATCTTAGTATCCATTATCCATATCTATCCATATCTATAATCCATAGATTATGGATGTTGATGCCTCCCTCTGATTTGATAAGAATTTGGAAATAATATCTGTGGCATCCCTGGCACATGGTGGCTTATTCATTCAAAAATATTTATTAAGTGCCTATCACATGTCAGATTCTTTAACAATGGGGACAGAGCAATGAACAAAATGATCTCTGCCCAACAGAGCTCACAGTTGTTCAGTAAATAGCCGCTATTCCAGCTGGTATATGAAAAGATGCTCAGCATCACTAATCATCAGGGAAATGCACATCAAAATCGTAATGAGATTTTGTAACAGCCCAACTAGCAGGGCTTTAAAACATTTCTTTAAGGTTGTGTTGCTAAGAATTTGGAGAAATTGGAACTCTTGTTGGTGGGGATGTAAAATGAAAGACAGTATAGAAGTTCCTCAAAGCATTACAAAAAGAACTATCATCTGATCCAGCAGTTTCACTTCCAAGTAGTTATCCAGAAGAATTAAAATCACATCCTTGAAGATGCATTTGCATTCCCCTGTTCATGGTAGCATTGTTGACAATAGCCAAAATGTGGAAACAATCTAAATGTCCACTGATGGATGAACGGATAAGGAAACTGTGGCATGTACATGCAATGGAATGCTATTCAGCCTCAAAAAAGAAGGAAATCCTACAACATGCAACAACATGGATGAATCTGCAGGGTATTACACTAAATGAAATAAGCCAGCCACGAAGCATGATTCCACTCAAGAGAAACAGAGAATAGATTGGTGGTTGCCAGGGGCTGAGGAGAGGTAGAAATGGGAAATAGCTGTTTAACAAGTATGAGGTTTCAGTTCTACAAGGCGAATAGAGATCTCTGTGCAGCAGAGTGCCTGGAGGTCACAGGACTGTGCAACACATATGAAAACTGTTAAGACGGTTGATCTCTTGTGAAGTGTTCCTACCACAATAAAGAAACATTCTAAATCTGGATTAGGGCAATATTTGCATAAGTGTAGATTTACTTAAATTCATTGGCTTTTATGGTATGTAAATTATACCTCAATAAGGCTGCTTTAAAAAAATCAATGGAATATTAATCAGTGCAAAAAAGAAGTGAGCGATCAAGCTGTAAAAAGACACAAGGCAGCCTTAAAAGCATATTACTAAGTGAAAGAACCCAATCTGAAAGGGCTACATCCTTTATGATTCTGACTGTAAGACACTCTGGAAAAAGCAACGTAATGGAGACAGTAAAGAAGATCGGAGGTTGCCAAGGGTGGGATAGAGGAGAGGGATGAAGAGATGGGCCACAGAGGATTTTTAGGGCGCGAAACTACTCTGTACGATATAATGATAAATACATGTCACTATATGTTTGTTAAAACCTATAGAATGTACAACCCCAGGAGTGAGTCCTCTGTAGGGAGAGAATGGTGATGCAGACATAGAGAACAGACTTGCAGCCGCAGGGCAGCTGCTTTATGACGCAGGGAGCCCAGCCTGGCGCTCTGTGACAACTTAGGAGGGGTGGGATGGGACAGAGGCTCAAGAGGGAGGGAATATATATATATAGTTATAATCGATTTGCATTGTTGTATGGCAGAAAGCAATACAACACTGTAAAGCAATTATCCTCCAATTTTTTAAAAAAGAGGGAACCCTAAGGTGTAAACAGTGGGCTTCTGGTGATCATGATATATCGATGCTGGTTCATCCCAGGGCAAATGTACCACTCTGACGACCGATGTCCATACTGAGGAGGCTACATGTGTGTGGGGGCAGGGGGCATATGGGAAATCTCTGTACCTTTCTCTCAGTTTTATTATAAACCTGAAAGTGCTATAAAAAAATCAAGTCTTATAAAAATTTAACAGCTCTATCTCCTTCAAGTCTGTTCCGTATCACCTCTCCTCTTGCCAAACCTTCTTTGCCTGCTCTGCTTTTGTTTCTCATAGTCACCTACTATACTATATAATTTATCTTCTATAGGTAATCAGGGCTCCCCTGGTGGCTCAGACCATAAAGAATCTTCTTGCAATGCAGGAGACCCGAGTTCAATCTCTGGGTTGGGAAGATTCCCTGGAAAGGGGAATGGCTACCCACTCCAGTATTCTTACCTGGAGAATTCCAAGGACAGGAGCCTGGCAGGCTACAGTCCATGGGATTGCAAAGAGTCAGACACGATTGAGTGACACACTTTCACATAGGTGATCAATTTTGAGTTGCACAACATTTTACACACTTTGAAGAGAAATGAACTGCTAATCACTCAGTCATGTCTGACTCCTTGCGACCCCATGAACTGTAGCCCACCCTTCAGGATCCTCTGTCCATGGCATTCTCCAGGCAAGAATACTGGAGTGGGTTGCCATTCCCTCCTCCAGGAGATCTTTCCAACCTAGGGATCGAACCCAGGTCGAACCCTGCATCAGAGGCAGATTTTTTACCATCTGAGCTACCAAGGAAGCTGTGAAATTAGGATTTTTAAAAAAATAATTGGCAGCAATTATTAGCATCAATTTCTTTTTTCCATGGCACACAGAATAAGGGTATGTTTATATCATTGCCATCTTAGAGATGGTAAACTATGGCATTATTTAATTGTTTCTTGGCCCTTTCTGCCTTCTAGAATATCAGCTCCACAAAGGTAAGGGTCTTTACTTTGTTCCCTGCTATATTCCAAGTCCCTTGAACAGTGTCTGCTACATAGTAGGTCCTCAGTAAATGCTTGTGGCATGAGTGAATGAATGATTGGATGCCAGGCCTGCTGTTAATAAACTGACAATAAAGCAAAGGAGCTGAAATAAAAAGACAAGATGAGTTATGAGCAGAACAACCTACTTCCATTATTTCCTCACTGTTCTATCCCCTGGATACCAGGGAAAAAGCCTAGTTAAGAAAAATGTCAGCAACTCACCAAGACTCATCCTCCAGGGCAAGACAGCCCCTGAGACATTTGAGAGGGTTGAAAAGGCTACCATGCTTAGTTAGCTCAGTCCCAGAAGCTTCTGTCCGTACTGTCTCCCACTGAAGTACTAATTCACAAAGCTCCCTAGAGATGATGTGAGAAGCCCTGTCCCGTAGGAAAGTGTTCAGGTTCCCCTAGGTGGTCAGTTCATCTCTTTGCTGCACTCCCCAGTGGTCTGGGAATCACCTGTCCCCCAGAGCAGGCCCAGTCTTTTGGTTTTGTTAGCCAGTTATGGCGGCTGGCTCTCAGGAACTGAGACATGAGAACCCTGAGTTTGGTCTGGGGGTGGGTGGTTTCCTGGGCTTCTGGAGGGGCTATGGGCATTCATTCCTGATGCCCTGGGGGCACGATTCACACAGGCCTGGGTGTGCCAAAGTTCCTTGGAGCCATTGTTCTAGTACACATTAGCCCCGTCACAAGTTGCCTCTTTATTTTCCTTTAGTTTCAAGGGACAAATCTCATAATGTCCCTCCCCCTGCTGGCCTTCTAGAGGGGACGGGAAGGGGGGAAAGGTGAGGAAAACCCACTTTAGGAGACGAGACCCCTTCCTCATGTAGCAGCTTCCCCATTTCTGTCTCTCCCAGCCACTTACCCATCAGGCACAGTCCCTGGGGCCTGTGATGATTTTAGAGCCCACAAAAATGTTTTCATTTCTTTTAAAATCTGAAGAAAAAAGAACTTTCAAAGGTAAAAAATGTTTTTATCTCACAGGAAAAAAAAGAGAAAATTTTAGGATTTCTAAAAATCAATGGCATTTTGCCTGAAATAAAAATAAAATGTTGCAGTATTTAAAGCTCTATCAAAAACTTTTAATTTTGATATTATAATGAGGAAGGGGCCACAAAAGTCACATGGAGGCCCTGCTTGTTATTAAATCAGAAAAGCAATTGTGTCATTTATGGGTGGCCAGGTGGATCAAGAACATTCGGGGCTGTGGCAAATAGCGGGTGCATTTAAGAGAGAAGGCAAGGGGGATGAGCATTTCTTGAGTCCCACTCTGTGGTCAGCCTGATGTTTGGCATTTTAGGTTTATTATCTCATTGAAGCCTTTCAACTCCAGAAGGCCATTTAACCACCCACTTTTATTATGAATTTAATGAACCACTCCCTTGTCTAACTCAAACTATGAGCCATGCCAATGTAGGACCACACAAGGTGGACGGGTCAAGGTGGAGAGTTCTGACAAATTGTGGTCCACTGGAGAAGGGAATGGCAAACCACTTCAGTATTCTTGCCTTGAGAACCCCACGAAAAGGCTAAAAGATAAGACACTGAAAGATGAACCCCACAAGTCAGTAGGTGCCCAATATGCTACTGGAGAAGAGTGGAGAAATAGCTCCAGAAAGAGTGAAGAGACAGAACCAAAGCAAAAGCAACACCCAGTTGTGGGTGTGACTGGTGATGGAAGCAAGGTCTGATGTTGTAAAGAGCAATATTGCATGGGAACCTGGAATGTTAGGTCCATGAATCAAGGCAAATTGGAAGTGGTAAAACAGGAGATGGCAAGAGTGAACATCAACATTCTAGGAATCAGCGAACTAAAATGGACTGGAATGGGTGAATTTAACTCAGATGACCATTATATCTACTACTGTGGGCAAGAATCCCTTAGAAGAAAGGGAGTAGCCATCATAGTCAACAAGAGAGTCCGAAATGCAGTACTTGGATGCAGTCTCAAAAACGACAGAATGATCTCTGTTCGTTTCCAAGGCAAACTATTCAATATTATGAAAAGCAGAGACATTACTTTGCCAACAAAGGTCCGTCTAGTCAAGACTATGGTTTTTCCAGTGGTCATGTATGGATGTGAGAGTTGAACTATAAAGAAAGCTGAGTGCCGAAGAATTGATGCTTTTGAACTATGGTGTTGGAGAAGACTCTTGAGAGTCCCTTGGACTGCAAGGAGATCCAACCAGTCCATCCTAGAGGAGATCATCCTGGGTGTTTATTGGAAGGACTGATGTTGAAGCTGAAAATCCAATACTTTGGCCACCTGATGCAAAGAGCTGACTCATTTGAAAAGACCTTAATGCTGGGAATGATTGAAGGCAGGAGGAGAAGTGGACAACAGAGGATGAGATGGTTGGATGGCATCACTGACTCAATGGGCGTGAGTTTGAGTAAATCCCGGGAGTTGGTTATGGACAGGGAGGCCTGGTGTGCTGTAGTCCATGGGGTCACGAAGCATTGGACATGACTGTGCGAGTGAACTGAACTGAACTAATGAACCACTTACTACCGAGTCCCTCTGACACCTCCCTGTGTATTTCTGTTTTCTTAGAGAAATGAATTCACGGGTTCATGAATCTTTCTCAAAGATCTTATCTAAATATTATTTTGAAATCATTTAAAAAATGCATTTTCCTTTTTGATCCTTAAATTAGAACCAGAATGATGGGTTTTGATAGTCAGAGGCCTGACTTAAGTTCCAAGCAAGTTTTGACTGTATTCTAAGATACTCCTGGGGTCTTGGTTGGGGGGAGCTTGATTACTTAAGGCAGCCTGCCTTGAAGAAATGTGTGATTTTTTTTTTTTACTGATCTTTTTAAGAAACAAATTTCAGATGTCCAAAAATAATTTAAAAGACAATTTCACTATTAGACTTCAGTGGTGTTGGCCCCCAAGCAAACACCCACACCTTCCTCAAAATGTGGCCTACAGGCCATTCAATTGGGAAAACAATATAAAGCCTACCCACTGGAAACAAAATCCTGCAATATCTTGTCCTAGAAAAACAAACAGTGATGACTATAGGAGCTCTGGTTTCTGATTGAACAACTTGATTCATTCATTTAGTCAGTGTCCTTGAGTGCCTGCTGTTATGTGTTGGGTTCCATGCTGGGGTGGCCAACATAAACGGGATTTTGTCCCAGCTCTCATGTCACTCCCAGGCTAATGGGACAGCCTTTCATCTGGACACCGGCGGAGGCCTCCTAACCGGTCTCCCTGCCTCCACCCTGGCCCTCTATCCTCCAAACATTAGACAGAGGGATCCTGTGGCATAGGGATTCAAATGTGTGGCAGCTCAGACCCTCTAACCACCTAGCACTCTGTTCCTGCTCTCTGGTCTAGCTCCTGTCTCCAACCCTTGCTGACTGTGCTCCAAGAATTCTGGCCTTTTCTAAAGCAGGACAGACCCACTCCCACATTCAGAGTTCTCCACTTGCTATTCCATAGGCCAGGAGGCTTATTCAGCAGAAGTCCAGGAGGCTCACTCTTGACCTTCTTCAGGCCGCTATTCAAGTGTCATTTCAAAGATGCCTTCCTTGACTGCCTGTTCAATCCTGCAGTTCCCACCTCAAGCCTCTGTATGCCTTCTCCTGAATTATTTTATTCCACTGCTCTTATCATCATCTAACCACCCTGGGTGTATTTTGCTTATTTTCTTTCATTGTCTACCCTTTGCTTCTTGAGAACAAATATTTTTGCCTTTTATACCTATCCTTATTGCCTAGAATAGAGCTTAAAATATAGCGTTCACTCAGTAAGAACTGATCTTTTGAATAAAGAGGTGACTGAATGAGACATTTATGTAAAACAAAACCAGAAAATGCTATGCAGGTATAGTTTTTTGAGTGCACAGAGGAAAAAATACAGAAATCAGGAAGGCTGACTCAAAGAGGTAACTTCATGCTGAATTTCAAATGATAAGTAGCAACTAGCTAGGTGAAGAAAAGGGAAATGTACTCAAACAGAGGGAATGGTGTAAAGAACGTGCCTGTTTGGGACCTACAGGTAGTTTGGGTACAATAGAGAAGAGGATGCATGAAATGAGATGGGAAATGGGAACCGATATCAGCTCATGTTCAGCTAAGGAGTTTTGATTTCCTTCTTCAGGTGAAGGGGAGATACTGAAGACCCAAGCAGAAGAGAGACACAATAGAATTGATGTTTTTAGAAGGACTCTCTGGGGAATTGCACAGTGGTCCGGTGGTTAGGACTCTGCATTTCCTCTGCTGTCCTTGGGGAAAGAAATGTGGGGAAGCTAGGAAGAACAGCCATAGAGGTTGCTTCAGTAGAGCTGTTGAAAGATGACAAAGCCCTGCAGAATGACTGCAGCTGTGACAGAGAGGAGGGATTTAAGAGACATTGGGGTAGCAGCTTCTAAAGGACTTGATGAACCATGGTGGGAGTTAGAGAGGGAACTGGCTTGAGCAGAAAGAGACAAGAATGACTCTCCCTAGTGTCTTTTGGGTAATTGAGTAAATATTTAAATTCATCCAACAAATATTTATTGAAAACCTACTATGTAGCAGGCACTAATCTAGGCACTGGGGTTATGGCTTTACATAAAATAGGAAAATCCCAAGTAGAAGAGGCTGCAAATAAATAAACAAGGAGATAGTGGAATTTCAGACCGTGATAAGCATTATGGCAAAAGATACAGCTTGCTAAAAAGTTGGAACATGATGTTTATTTTATGCAGGAGCCAAGGAATGATTTTCCAAGGAGACGATCTGAGAGCACAGAGGAACCATGTGAAAATCTGGAAGGAAAGATATATCCAGGTGGTGGGAAGAGTGGTGTGAAGAACCTGTGACTGGAACAAGGGGTTTTGTCTGACAAACAATGAGAAGGTGAGTGTGGCTGAAGCTCATTAAGTTAAGTCTCAGGTTAAAGGAGGGTGGCAAGGGCGGATTCTTACAGTTTTGGCCACCATGACAATGAGTGTGAATTTCACTTGCAATGTGGAAGGAAGCAACTGGATGGGGTTGGGTAAGGGAGAGACATAACCTGACTTATGTTTTTGCTGTTGGTGTTAAGTTATTCTGGTTGTGGAGTATAGAATGAATTTGAGAGATTCATGAATGGAAGCAATAGTCCAGGCAAAAGAAAATGGTGGCTGAGACTTGGGTTGTAGCACTGAGAGTGTGGAGAAGTAGGGATCCTTTTTGGTTTTTTGAGGGTAGAAAAATCAGAATTTGCTGATGGATTGAAAGTGGGGGGAAAGAATTAAAAATCACTCATAAGTTCATCACCTGAGATAATAGGTGAATGTTAGTGCTCTTTACTGAGATTGGGAAGTGTTGGGAAGGAATAGGTTTTAAGGCAATGGAGGAGGAAACCAAACACTTTGTTTCAGACATATTTTACTTGGAAAGCCTGTTAAACATCCAAGGGGAAATATGGAAAAACAGCTAGACACACAGATCTGGAGCTCTTAGGAAGGGTTTGGGTGGAGATAAAAATTTGAAAGTGTTTGATGTCTCGAGATTGGATGAGGTCACTGGGGAGCTGAACACGGGTTGGAAAGAGAAGGTGGTCGGACTGCCCCTTGTTCACTCAAGATGATACCAGTTGAATGGAGAAGGAACAGCCAGTGAAGGAGACTGAGAAGGAGATGCCAGTGAAAGAAATTTGAAGGATGGTGTCCCAAGTACCAATGAAGAAATTTATTTTCAGAAGGAAGGAAGGCATTTCTATGCTGGATGATGCTGAGAGGTGTAGTAAAATGAGATCGGAGGATTGACCACTGGACATGGCGAGATGGAGATGACTGGCAACCTTGACAATAGCTGTTTTGGCAAAATGGTGAAAACACAAGGATACTGGGAGCTGAGAAAGTGAAGAGAAGGCCTACTGATGACACTTAGAAAACGATTGGCTTTAGAAGAGTAGAGAGAGATGGAGCGGAGCTGGATGGGGACGAGAGGTCAAGGCGATTCAATCTTGTTTTGTTGTCACAACATATCTATGCACAGATGGGAATTATCCGGTAGAGAATAGAAAACTAGTGATATGGAAGAAAAAGGAGCAAATCTTAGGACTAAGCAGGAGGATGGGATGCAGTGTGTAGGGGAGGGACTGGTCTTGGGAATAGGTTCTGTCCCACCTGTTGTAAGAGGAAGGATGACAGAATGTAAGTTGCACAGGTGCTTGGTCTTACCAGGAGGAGTCCTCTCTGGTTGGCTTTACTTTCTTAGAAAAATATTCAGCTGGGAGTGAGGAAGTATTAAGAGAAGGGATGCTGGAATTTTGAGAGGCCAGTGGTGGGTGGGTGAGGGGAGTGTGAGTAGCTGCAACACTGAGAGAGCAAATTGGGAAGCAGTCATGTTAGGATTGCCAGGCAGTTGTGATGCTCACCTAAGCGATATACGATCTTTAAATGTTTTTCTAGCTGTATTGACATTTAACTGACGTATAGCATTGTATAAGTTTAAGGTGTGCAATGTTGATTTGATGCACATATATTCTGAAAAGATTACCACAGCAGCCTTAATTAACACTTTCATCATTAGCGCATAGTTACTATTTCTTTTGGTGGTGAGTACTCTCTTAGCAACGTTCAAGTATACAATACAAAGTTGTTAACCTCAGTAACCAAGCTGATCCCCAGAACTTGTTCGCTGTAGAATTGGACGTTTGTATCCTTTGACCAACATCTCCCCATTTTCACCACCCACCAGCCACTGTCAACCACCATTCTACTCTCTCACTTTTCTAAATGAAAGATTTTATGATGTGGCTTCAAACTGGGCAGCTCCAAACTACTTTTAAAAACTTTTACTGCCAGCATTGATGATAAATTAAGTGGATAATGCAACAACTATAAGGACAGAGAGCTTAAAATGGATACATCTTGGTTTCTTTTTCAAAAAAAGGAAGAAAAGATTATTACTCCATATTTACATAGCTCTGAATATCTTCCTTCCTACTCCCCTCCATTTCTGATCACCTTCCATGCGTTGCCAAGAGTGCAAAATTAAGATCCAGGAGATACAAGTTTCAATATTCTTGCTGCCCCTGACTCTTGGGAGCTCTGCCCTATTTCTTTGAGTTTGGCATTTTTAGGTTTCACATATGAGATCATACATACAGTATTTGTCATTCTCTGATTTGTTTCCCTTAGCATAATGCCTGCAGGATCCATCCATGTTCTTCCAAATGACACAAATTCTTTCTCGTGGCTAAATAATATGGTCTCAAGTAAGCTCAGTCAGGCTGATTGTGTTTAACTCCAATGGGTTTAGCCACCTGGGGGTAGGTGTAAAGTAGGAAGAGAAACAAAAGAGATGATGCTTTGGTGGACAGAGACATTATGTGGTAGGAAGAAAAGAACTCAGCTTGGAATATGCTGGGTTTAAAATAGCTACAGAGATGCAGGTAAAGTTGTCTGGTAGACAGCTGGAAATGAGTTTATGCTATACACAGAGGTTTGGGAATCTCTCGCTGGTTTAGCAAACATTTTACTGAATGTGTCTTGAGTGCCAGACACTGTTCTAAATCTTGGGATGTAGCAGCAAACAAGAGACAGGCTCTCTGCCCTCATGTGGAGCTTGCATACTGGGGAGGAAAATCATCATGTGTAGTTCAAAGGTTTCCAAAGAGAGATGTGCAGCTCAGGGATGGCTGAGATGGTCTTTTGGTATGTGGCTAGAAAATAGTTCAACTTCCACTTCTACATTTCTTATCTCATTTAATATCTATCTTTATATGTGTTTTATTTTATAATACATTAACATAGTAGTACACATATCATTACATAATAAATATGTGTATACTGGGGGCTTCCCAGGTGGCATTAGTAGTAAAGAAATTGGCTGCCAATGCAGGAGATGTAAGAGACACAGGTTTGATCCCTAGGCCAGGAAAATCCCTTGGAGGATGGCATGGCAACCCACTCTAGTATTCTTGCCTAGAGAATCCCATGGACAGAGGAGCCTGGTGGGCTATGGTCCATAGGGTCACAAAGAGTCAGACATGACTGAGGTGACCTAGCACACACATACACATGTGTATGTTGGGAGCTGCACGCTCAGAAATTACTTACTGAAGGAGGTGCTTCATCAAAATAAACTTGGAAAACACTAGCCATATGTGAGTAGTAAAGGAAGAAGGATTGTATCAATATATCAGTTCCTTCCAAATAATACTGTTGAGAATATATATAAGGAATAAGATTCATGTTCTATGGGGCACAGCCACTGAATTATCCCATCCTGTGTATAACATTTCTAAGTGATGAGGCTTACAGAAATGGCACAGGATGAAAACATCAAAAAGAACATTATTATGAGTGTGCTCTTGAAAAATAGGACAAGCTGCCATGTGACACAGTGGAGACCCTTCATAGAGGCAAGAAGATCATTGGTGAGGTTGGCTGTGGACAAGCTTGGTTCTTGCAGGACCCTGTTGATGTGATAGAGATCTGATCACACAGCCTTCAAGTGCCTTGTAACTCTAAGCATCATTGGGGAATTATAATTCCAAAGAGTTGGATAGAGGACGGGTGAATCATGGCCTTACGTCTACAAACAGAGGGGCAACACTCTGCCCAGATGTGAGCCCAGGGAGAGCAGGAGAGCATGTCAGCATTTCCAGCTTACTTCGTGGGAGAGGGTGCTGAGGAGCAGATGTGAACATTCTGGTTTCTGTGGTTGGTGTTTTCCTGTAGTGGAGGAGAGTGACTCATGGGATCCCTGAAGCCTGATGATAATCATCTCGAGAGGCCGTTTGGAATATGAAAGCTGCTCCAGGTTTACAAGTAAGGAGACTGATGCTCAGTTCAGTTCAGTTCAGTTGCTCAGTCGTGTCCGACTCTTTGCAACCCCATGAGCCGCAGCACGCCAGGCCTCCCTGTCTGTCACCAACTCCCAGAGTCCACCCAAATGCATGTCCATTGTGTCGGTGATGCCATCCAACTATCTCATCCTCTGTCATCCCCTTCTCCCCCTGCCCTCAGTCTTTCCCAGCATCAGGGTCTTTTCCAATGAGTCAGTTCTTCGCATCAGGTGGCCAAAGTATTGGAGTTTCAGCTTTAACATCAGTCCCTCCAATGAACACCCAGGACTAATCTCCTTTAGGATGGACTGGTTGGATCTCCTTGCAGTCCAAGGGACTCTCAAGAGTCTTCTCCAACACCACAGTTCAAAAGCATCAATTATCCAGCACTCAGCTTTCTTTATAGTCCAACTCTCACATCCATACATGACGACTGGAAAAACCATAGCTTTGACTAGATGGACCTTTGTTGGCAAAGTAATGTCTCTGCTTTTTAATATGATGTCTAGGTTGGTCATAACTTTCCTTCCAAGGAGCAAGCGTCTTTTAATTTCATGGCTGCAATCACTACCCACAGTGCTTTTGGAGCCCAGAAAAATAAAGTCAGCCACTGAAGCTCAGAGAGGGTAAATCACTATTCCACAGTCACCCAGCTGATAAGTGGTGGAGCTAGAATTCAAGCTGGGGATATCCAACTTAAAATCCCATGTTTTCCCTGCTATGTGTAAATGGAGAATGTGTCCTAGGGAAAAAAACAGGGGCTGCGGGAGGAAGGTACAAGAATGCATTCATTTGGATGATGTGGGCTTCTATAAAGAAGAGACCCCCAAATCATGAAAACCAAGCAGTGGTCTAAACAAGATGCAATACTTCTCTCTCACACATAATGGTCCAAACATAGGCAGCCCCAGAGTGTTATACCAGCTCCACTGGGTTGGATACCAGGCTCCTTTTAGATCGTGGCCCTGCCATCACTGTGGCATTGCCTGCAGCTGCTTGGTTGAAGATGGCATTGCACCCCACCACATCCACTGGGTCTGTATTTCATGCCGTATGAGGGAGAAGAGAAGGGGGTCCCTGCATCCTCTGGGTTGTGATCATCACTGCACACTTTGCTTCTGCTCCCAGATCATTGGTAAAAACTAATCACATGGCCACACCAAGTCAGGAGAGAAGCTAGGAAACATTTTCCTTCCAGGGATCTGTCTGCCTAGTTAAGCCTCAGAAGCTCTTCCTCTAGAAGAAGAAAGGGAATGGATATTGACAGACAACCAGCAGCCTCGGACCTAGGAAGTTATATCTGTTAGAAGAACAAGAAGAGGTACACAGTGAAAAGATTGAGACTATTCTAGCTTAAAACGAGGGAGGGCAGTCCCGGCACTGGAAACAGCCTGGGCAAGGGCAGAAGAGACAGGCCTGTTGTAGAGAAGAGCTTGTGGTCAAATTGGCTGAAGAGTTTAGTGGTGCACACAGGGAACATTCAGAAACAAAGCTAAAAATTTCCATCACGGGCCTTCAGTAGATCAGGGAGGGATTTGTACCGCCTCTTGGTCAGCAAGAGATTGCAGGAGTGTAAGCAGAAAAGGTTCTGATTAGGGTTGCACTTGTCAGAGATTTGTTCTCGCAGTTGTATGCAGAGTGTAGATAGAGCGTGGCAAGATAGGAAGCAGGGAGGGATTGTGGAAAAACACTAGATGGTGTTCAGAAGGCCTGGCTGCAAAGCCTCTACCACTAAGCCACACTTGTGCAGCGGTTACGAGTCTGGCTCTGGGGCCATGTCCATGTGTTCCGTCTCAGCTCCACTGCATACTAACCGGGCAGAGAACCCAGATGCTGATGGAGAGTTCTTAGCACATGCCAGCACAGGGCAAATGTTAGCTTGGCTGTAACCTTGAATAAACCTCTCTCCTTGGTGAAACATAGATTCCTTAGTTAAATCTAAAGGTTCAATGAGTTGATTTCTAAAGACACTTTCAGCTTTAATATTCTCTGATTCTAAAAACTAAAATAAAGTTCCCTGATTACATGAGTATAATACAAATGTTTAACAATGGTTGAAGAAATATGAGAATAATACTTTGGAATAGTGTTCTTTCCCTTGAGTAATGTGTTGCTGCTGCTGCTGCTAAGTTGCTTCATTCGTGTCCAACTCTGTGCGACCCCATAGACGGTAGCCCACCAGGCTCCCTCGTCCCTGGGATTCTCCAGGCAAGAACACTGGAGTGGGTTGCCATTTCCTTCTCCAATGCATGAAAGTGAAGTCTCTCAGTCGTGTCCAACTCCTAGTGACCCCATGGACTGCAGCCTACCAGGCTCCTCCATCCATGGGATTTTCCAAGCAAGCATACTGGAGTGGGTTGCTGTTGCCTTCTCTGGAGTAATGTGTTAGTATTGTTAAATTCACCTCTGCGTCTTCCCCCACAACTGAATGGTGGCTCAGCGGTAAAGAATCTGCCTACAGTGCAGGAGACATGGGTTTAATTCCTGGGTTGGGGAGATCCCCTGGGGAAGGGAATGGCAACCTATCCACTGTTCTTGCCTGGGAAATCCCCTGGACAGAGGAGCTTGGTGGGCTACAGTCCATGGGGTCACAAGAGCTGGTCACGACTTAGTGACTAAACCACCAACACCCAACTGAATTGTAATGATTTGTTGATTAGAGGAAAAGAGAATTATTTTCAAATCATATTTTACTCAATACAAAATAATGATGCTAGTCCAGGACATTGGNCAGCCTACCAGGCTCCTCCATCCATGGGATTTTCCAAGCAAGCATACTGGAGTGGGTTGCTGTTGCCTTCTCTGGAGTAATGTGTTAGTATTGTTAAATTCACCTCTGCGTCTTACCCCACAACTGAATGGTGGCTCAGCGGTAAAGAATCTGCCTACAGTGCACGAGACATGGGTTTAATTCCTGGGTTGGGGAGATCCCCTGGGGAAGGGAATGGCAACCTATCCACTGTTCTTGCCTGGGAAATCCCCTGGACAGAGGAGCTTGGTGGGCTACAGTCCATGGGGTCACAAGAGCTGGTCACGACTTAGTGACTAAACCACCAACACCCAACTGAATTGTAATGATTTGTTGATTAGAGGAAAAGAGAATTATTTTCAAATCATATTTTACTCAATACAAAATAATGATGCTAGTCCAGGACATTGGGGAAATAGTGCCACCCAGCTGTGTGTTTCTGTCTCCTGTCTTAAAAGAGGAAGGAGGATTCCATATAGCCTGTTAGTTTCCTAAATCAAATCAGGAAGTAGTTTCTTTATCATAGTCTTTTGAGAAAGCTACTAAAGAGATCCCTAGGTCCAAATGCACTTTCTAGATAGATTTTCTATTTCCTGGAGAGTTACTGGGGACTCTTGGATCCCAAGGTTGGGAGAGCACAGTGTGCAAAGGAGCTGCACCTCTGTAGCTAAAAGCGTGGATGGATAAAAGGGAAACAGGCAGCCAGTCTGATATCATTTAGTCCACGTGAAGGGTTAGATTGTGTCCCTGCTAAAGTCGTATGTTGCATTCTAACCCAGTGCCTGAGAGGGAGATAGGGTCTCTACAAGGTAATCAAGGTAAAATAAAGCCATTCGGGTGACTCTAATCCAGTGCAAGTGGTGTCCTTATAAAGAGGGGAAATTTGGAGAAGACATGCATGCAAGGAGAATGTCATGTGAAGATGAAGGCAGAGATAAGGGTAATGTTTACAGGCCAAAAAACACCAGAGATCATCAGGTAACCTCCAGAAGCCAGAGGCACAGAACAGTCACAGAAGGAAGGAGCCAAACCTGACAACACCCTAGTCTCAGGCTGCCAGCTCCCTGAACTGTGAGACGGTGTTGATAGATTTCCATCATTCGAGCCACCTAGTCTGTGGTGCTCTGTTCCAGCAGCCCTAAGAAATGAATACAGTCCTCATCACAGAGAAGGGGAAATGACCAGCTCATGAAAAGTGCCTGCCTGACACATAGTAAGTGTTCAATAAATACTTGTTGGCTGGATAAATAAATTCATGAGGAAACAACTTTGAACAAAACCATGACCTACCCTTACTTCAGGAATCTGCCCTCCGTTGTAAATGGTATACCCTGCACTCTTTCTGGAGAACAAGAGAGGGGAACAGAGGTCACAAGAGCAGGAAGAAGAAGCAAAAACCTCCATTTAAAAAAAATTTCTCTCCAGGTTGCAGGGCTCCAGCCTTGGCCAGCCATGCTCAGTCCAGGGAACTCACCTAGGAGGTTGACAAGTTGCCATTTATTATTATTTATTATTAGAGCTCAGAACACAGTCACCTCTACAAATTCCCTTAGTTATTAAAATCAGCAAAACAGCTTAAAATACGTTCGGAAGGTTTGCAGACCGAGGGTAACCTCTAGTGTGTATTTTCAGAGCAGTTTTCCACTTTATTGTGAAAGACATCTGAGTTTCTGAGAAAATTTAATCCATATGTTTCTGGCCCCTTTATCCTGAAAACCTCAGGAAGACTTGCTCTGTGAGCTCCATGCAAAAGAAATGCTGGAGATCTTTCAACCCATTCCCTGTGAATGAGTTCTATTTCCTGTCGCCAGCTTCACTGGCAAAGTCTTTTGATTCAGTCCTGTTTCCCAGTCCACTCTCAGAGCTCACCCGTGACTTTTCTGGTTGTTTCTTCTTCAGAGAACAGACCCATTTCCCAGTGGGTCTGCCTTGAATGAATCTCACACGTAGGTGATACAGCCCCAGACCCAGGCTTTGCTCTATTTCTTAAATAGCAGAGATTTACTTCAATTCTCTAGCCACCTCTCCTCTGTGTATCTCTTTCTGGAAGGTGGCAGATAATTTCTTGTAGATTTTTTTTGATATTAAAAAAAAAGCAAAGTACCAACAACCCCCCAAAATTGGACAAGATAAGAACTTGCTCAAGTGTTAATGGAAGCAAAATATTTGTCCCATGCAGACCAGAAGAGGATCGTTTCATAGTAAATTCTTATGTCTCCTATTCAGAGAAATGTGAAGCTCTATTCCAGGAAAACTCCAGATTATATAAACCACATGGGACTGAGCCCTTTCAGTTTAATGCCTCTTACGATTGTCCTCTTTGGGATTTGTTATATTCAGTTATTCATTGCTTTGTGTAGGTAGGTAACTTCAGCCAGTTAGTTTAGTCGCTCAGTCGTGTCCAACTCTTTGCGACTCTTTGTGACTGCAGCACGCCAGGCCTCCCTGTCCATCATCAACTCCCAGAGTTTACTCAAACTCATGTCCCTTGAGTTGGTAATGCCATCTAATCATCTTATCCTCTGCTGTCCCCTTCTCCTCCTGCCTTCAATCTTTCCCAGCATCAGGGTCTCTTCAAATGAGTCAGTTCTTCACATCAGGTGGCCAAAGTACTGGAGCTTCAGCTTCAGCATCAGTCCTTCCAAAGAACACCCAGGACTGATCTCCTTTAGGATGGACTGGTTGGATCTCCTTGCAGTCCACGGGACTCTCAAGGTTCTCCAACACCACAGTTCAAAAGCATCAATTCTTTGGCGCTCAGCTTACTTTATAGTCCAACTCTCGCATCCATACATGACTACTGGAAAAACCATAGCTTTGACTAGACAGACCTTTGTTGGCAAAATAGTGTCTCTGCATTTTAATATGCTGTCTAGGATGGTCATAACTTCTCCTCTAAGGAGTAAGTGTCTTAATTTCATGGCTGCAGTCACCATCTGCAGTGATTATGCTGCTGCTGCTGCTAAGTCGCTTCAGTCGTGTCCAACTCTGTGCGACCCCATAGACGGCAGCCCACCAGGCTCCCCCGTCCCTGGGATTCTCCAGGCAAGAATACTGGAGTGGGTTGCCATTTCCCTCTCCAGTGCATGAAAGTGAAAATTGAAAGTGAAGTCGCTCAGTCGTGTCCGACTCTTAGCAACCCCATGGACTGCAGCCTACCAGGCTCCTCCGTCCATGGGATTTTCCAGGTACTGGAGTGGGGTGCCATTATGGAGCCCCCCAAAATAAAGTCTGTCACTGTTTCTATTGTTTCCCCATCTATTTACCATGAAGTGATGGGACTGAATGCCATGATCTTAGTTTTCTGAATCTGAGCTTTAAGTTGAGCTTTAAGCCAACTTTTTCACTCTCCTCTTTCACTTTCATCAAGAAGCTCTTTAGTTCTTCGCTTTCTGCTGTAAGTGTGGTGTCATTTGCGTATCTGAGGCTATTGATATTTCTCCCGGCAATCTTGATTCCAGCTTGTGCTTCCTCCAGCCTAGCATTTCTCATGATGTACTCTGCATAGAAGTTAAATAAGCAGGGTGACAATATACAGCCTTGATGTACTCCTTTCCCGATTTGGAGACAGTGTGTTGTTCCATATCCAGTTCTGACTGTTCTTGACCTGCATACTGATTTCTCAAGAGGCAGGTCAGGTGGTCTGGTATTCCCATCTCTTTAAGAATTTTCCACAGTTTTTAGTGATCCACACAGTCAAAGGCTTTGGCATAGTCAGTAAAGCAGAAATAGATGTTTTTCTGGAAATGTCTTGCTTTTCTGATGATCCAGTGGATGTTGGTAATTTGATCTCTGGTTTCTCTACCTTTTCTAAAACCAGCTTGGACATCTGGCAGTTCATGGTTCACTTATTGCTGAAGCCTGGCTTGGAGAATTTTGAGCATTACTTTACTAGCACGTGAGATGAGTGCAATTGTGCAATAGTTTGAGCATTCTTTGTCATTGCTTTGGGATTGGAATGAAAACTGACCTTTTCCAGTCCTGTGGTCACTGCTGTGTTTTCCAAATTTGCTGGCATATTGAGTGCAGCACTTTCACAGCATCATCTTTTAGGGTTTGAAACAGCTCAACTGGAATTCTGTCACCTCCACTAGCTTTGTTCATAACTTCAAAACCCTCAAAAACTCCATCATCATTTTTCAGCAGCAAAAAGAAATTTAAATGAGAATTCTGTATTTGAATTGAAAACATTTTACTGGTAGATGTGAGAGAGAGAGAAACAGTGAATGCTCAGGGCAAAAAACCTGTGGGTCTTGGGACAAGCTACAGGATGTGAGTAAACCAGTTGCCGAGTTGGCTGACTCAGCCAACTTGCAAAGAGGCATCACACCCCTGAGCAAGGCACGGAGCATCCTAGTCTAAGTCCTCTCAGGCTTAACTCCTGTGTCATTTACCCAACCTGAACATGCAGTTCCCCACTTGAGGAGTGAAATCACAGTAAACCATCTCTGATCTGATCTGTGAAGGGGGAGAACAATTTGAGTTGGCAAAATTACTGAAATACATTGTTTTTTTTAATCTCACATGCCTAGTGTGGAATTAGCTCACATTTCTCATTTCATGATGCATTGTTAGAATTGTCCTTGGAAAGTCCCTTCCATTCTTTTCCTCCTTTCCATTTTGTTTTTTCTACTTTATTTTTTAACCTTTTAACTGTCTTCCACATGGCTATCCATTCTGGCATGTTATATGTGTTTTTGAATGTACGTGTAGTTTGCCAAATGAGAACTATGCTTTTGTGCACATGCACTTTCGTTTTGCACATTGTATTGTGTTACAGATCTTATGATATGCAACATCAATACTTAGTCATCCACTGTCCCAGGGATAGATATGGAGATGGTCTTCAACAAGTCAACCCACAAATAAGCCTGCAATTCATTTATTCAGCAAATACTTGTATAAGCATCTACTATGTTTCAAGGATAATTCTAGGTACTTAGGATGTATCAAAAAACAAAACAGATTAAAATCCCTCTACTTGCAGAGTTAACAATCCAGCAGAGAAAGAGAGAAAATAAATAAAAACATATAAGTAATTTACATAGTTTGTTAGAAAGTGATAAAGGTGACAAAAGAAAAAAAGTTGGTCAGAGAAAGCAGGACTGGTGTTGTGGGGAGGGGATGGGCAGTGATTTAAATAGTTTATCAGGGTAGTCACTGGAGCCTAGACTTTGAAGGAGATGTGGGGATAATCATGCAGAGACCTTCGGGGCAGGAAGATTCAAGGAGCAGGCACAGCCATTGCAAAGCCTTCAGAGTTAGAACATGACTGACCTGTTCAGGGTACAGCAGGCAGGCCAAGTGACTAGAGCAGCGTGAACAAGGTGGAGGGCAGTAGGAAGTGAGGACAGGCCATGGAAGGCCCTGGAGGGCACTTCAAAGGACTTTGATTTTGCATGGGGATTTTTTGGGGAATATTGAGCAAGAAAGTATCATGATCTGATTTGTGTTTTAACAGGATTAGTCTGGCCAACATATTGAGAAAAGACTGCTTGAAAAACAAGGGTAAAATCAGTGATTCTTATCTGATTATTTTGTAATAATTTGAGCATGAGATGATGATAGATGAGATCAGAATAGAAGTGGTAAAGATAGTGAAAGGTGGTCAGATTTGAGACAAACTTTAAATTTAAAACTGATAGATGTCTCAAAGTTCCATTTTGACCTAGGATGTAGAAACCCACAAGAATACTAATAATGAGAAAAATCTGGAACATCTATAAAATCATAACTTAAGTCCATCAGAGAGCTGAGGTCTCAAGGTAACCAAAGAAATGGAATTTTTTAAAAAATGAAAAGATTCTCCCAGCAGAAATGAGATACATAGACAGTTCCACTTTCAGCAAGACACAGGGAGAAGAGGCGGCTGCCATAGAAATGAGTCAAAAGAAACAAACTAAAATGTTAGGAAATTCCCAAAGCCCTAGAGTGACTAGTGTGCCAGTATAACTGGAAGCTATAGATATAAGGAGAGCATTTTTTTTTCCATAAGCCTCCAACAGGTATTCATGGGGACTGAGGGTAGGGCAGGGGACCAGAGAGAGTATCCGTCAGTAGCCCATGTGTGTGGGAAATGACTAGACACCCCTGGAAACAGGGTGAAACAACTGCATGCTCTCCCAACATTTCTGCCATTCCAAGCAAAAGCCTTCTGTTGCTGGGGGAAGCACAGGAGAACTAGCTCACCTCCAGAGTGCCTTGTTGGGAGTGGGAAGGGGTGGAAGGAAACACCATCTCCCTGGGGAAGTGTATGAAAGCCTCCTTCCTGCCCCCCCCCGGAAACCAGGCAGAGATGCACTGCTTCTAGGGGAAGGATAGAAGCCAAAATCATCTTCCCTAGAGAAGGGACAGGAAAATCTCTTGGTACCTGGATCTCATAGAAGTACAAAGCAGAGATCTGCTGCTGCTGGCAAAGGGACAGGAGAATCTCTCCTGTCCAGTAGAATCTCTCCTGTCCAGTAGTACACACCACTATGAGACAGAATTCTGCGGCCATGAGGGTGGTGGTGGGGGAGAGCAAGAATGCTGAGAGGCTCTACTTGCAAGGTCAAGTGCACGGCCTTGCCTAAGATCAAGGCTACACAGGACAATTGACAGTCCCCTCCTGTCTCCTGATCAGGAGCCAAGTGGCAAGCCACAAGCTCTAGTAGTGTCCACTGCAGGAACAGGGGTCAGGGAGCAGGAGAAGAGCACCCTTCTATGGTGACTGCAGAGACTGCTGTAATCTGAGGGTAGAGAAGATATACAGGAAAAGTTACTCTGGTGCCCGAGGCCTCTTACCACAGAAGGTAAGACAGTGTACCCCAGGAGGAACGTGAGGTGATGTACTGGAGGGAAGGACAGCAACTGTGAGCCCCAATCCAGCTCAACTACTGAGCAGACTGACTGTTCCCCAATATGAATGGCCTGACAGAGGAGGCATGCCCACTTTTGGAACTGAATACTGCGTGTCCTGCAGTTCAGTTCAGTTCAGTCACTCAGTCATGTCTGACTCTCTGCGACCCCATGAATCGCAGCACGCCAGGCCTCCCTGTCCATCACCATCTCCCGGAGTTCACTCAGACTCACGTCCATCGAGTCCGTGATGCCATCCAGCCATCTCATCCTCGGTCGTCCCCTTCTCCTCCTGCCCCCAATCCCTCCCAGCATCAGAGTCTTTTCCAATGAGTCAACTCTTCTCATGAGGTGGCCAAAGTACTGGAGTTTCAGCTTCAGCATCAGTCCTTCCAAAGAACACCCAGGACTGATCTCCTTCAGAATGGACTGGTTGGATCTCCTTGCAGTCCAAGGGACTCTCAAGAGTCTTCTCCAACCCCACAGTTCAAACGCATCAATTCTTCAGCGCTCAGCCTTCTTCACAGTCCAACTCTCACATCCATACATGACCACAGGAAAAACCATAGCCTTGACTAGACGGACCTTAGTCGGCAAGGTAATGTCTCTGCTTTTGAATATACTATCTAGGTTGGTCATAACTTTTCTTCCAAGGAGTAAGCGTCTTTTAATTTCATGGCTGCAGTCACCATCTGCAGATTTTTGGAGCCCCAAAAAATAAAGACTGACACTACTGTTCTTTAAACGTAGTGCCTGGAAGTCAATGAGAAATGATGAGACAAAAAAGCGAGAGAAAAAAAGACATTATTTTTTGTTTTCCCTAGTTTTATTGAGATATAATTAAAATAGAACATTGTTTAAGTTTAAGGTGATTTGATGGATGTATATATTACAAAACAATTACCACAATTAATTAACATCCATCACCTCCTATTTTTTGTTCTTGTCATGAGAGCTTCTAAGATCTTGCTTAGTAATTTCAAATATATACTACAGCATTAAAAACTAAAATCACCAGGCAGTCTTTATGTTACATCCTTAGGACTTATTCATCTTAAAATTGAAAGTTTGAACCTTTTGAATACCTTCCCCAACTTTGTAACTTTGGACCATCTTCTCCTTTCCCCTATTATTCCCTCTGCCTCTGGCAACTACTAATCTTTTCTCTGTTTCTATAAGATCCATTGTTAAGAGAGAAAGCCATTAATAGAAAAACCTCAGAGATGCTGGAATTATCACACTGTGCCTTTAAGATAACTATGATAGCTATGTTAAAGGAACAAGTAAAAAGTTGAACTATATGCATGAATAGACAGGAAATTGACCACTCACAAGCAAGAAGGATGATTCTTTGAACAATTACAGATTACTTCTTGTGACTGGTGGATTGGTGTGTGGGGGTTTCAATCTATAAGCATAAACAATTCTTCCTGTAAAGTGAAAAACATCAAGGCTTTCCAGGAGCCAGCACGGGAGATCTCACCCATGACAAGGTCATGTGGAAGAGGCCTGATAAGCAAGGCTTCAGGACTCGAGAGACTCCCTAGACCTGCTCGAGCATCTACCCCAAAACCAAAATCTGTCTGTCTTACTATTTTATGCCTTTCACCAACTCTTCTGACATTAACAGGGGGCTATCCCCGACCACTTTTCTCTGGAGAAAATCAACTTAGTGCTCTAGCTAATAAGTCTCTTGAGCATGAAAGGAATATTTCAATTCAAACCCCCTTGTTAGCATTCTAGCTTGCCTGACAGGTTTATCCAGACTCTTGCAGCTACACTTATGATTATTCACAGCCTCCCAACTGTGAGAGGCATGGGAAGCCTAAAAACATAGAGCCTTTCAAAGAGTTAAAAACTATTAGAGTAGTGCTGGTGTAGGATTTCACTGTTGAGCTAATGCTTGCTGCTAAGTTCCCATATCTCTTATCCGCTCTGCACCTGGGAATGCATTAATTAACATAGCTGGAGTGTAAGAAAAACAAGTGTAGCCTTGGAATTAACCACATCAGACCTTTGAGCTAATTGGTTCTTTCTTTGTTGTAACTCACCGCACCTTTGCTCTGTGAGAAATGTATCTCTGTTTAATACTTTCTGAGGCTGACATAGATTAGAAATATAAAAAAAAAAAAAACCACTTTGAGGGAAAGTAAGTTTTTTGGTTGAGCAGCCTTTATCAAAAGAGGGTCATAAAATGTCCACAGGCCTCCAAGGCCAGAAGATAAGGTACACAACATTGTTTATGGGAAAGGTATGCAGAAAAAAATCCTGGTTTCAGTAAGGGCAAAACTGCTGGAGTGTTTGGGCTGATTCTGCATGACCTTGCAACTTTTGTTTCCCTCTATGTACAAGTCAAGGTATAAAAATTCCTTTAGAAAATAAAGTTATGGGCCTTGCTCACCGAAGAAGCTTGGTCTCCCTGTGTCTTTCTTTCTTTCTTTTTCTCTCTCACTCTCTTTTTCAGGCTGATCCCTTGGAGCATAGAGGCTCTCTGCATTCACTTTCCTGCCTGGGCTTCTAAGATCTGAACGGGAAGGCGCTCTGCGTCTTCACTCCCTCGGGAGACTGGGAGGGCGCCTGCGGCCTCTGTGAACAGAGCAAGTCCCTTGTATTGGGACTTTATTGGCTTTCTGTGTAAACCAAAGAATATCAGCTTCTATTCTTTCCTCATTCATCCATTCATTCATTCGCCAATGCCATTTCTCCTGAGGGTTCCCCTGGATCCTGAGGGGGCTGGAGCCCAGCAAAGGCTCTGCTAGCAAAGAAGAATGAAGAAATGACTACAATGAGGCAACCAACAGCAGCATTGCAAGAATACTTATAAGACATGAAAATCACTACTCTTTATGGGATAATTTTCAAAGACTTAAGGCAAACTCTGTGTTCTTATCTTCCACTACCTTCCAGGTGTGTGTGTGTGAAAGTTCAGGTAATGTAAGAAGGAATGTCCACAATGACACCGAAGCCACATTGCTGTTGTCCCTGGACTGAGTCAGAACTCATCATACACTAGATGAAGAAGCCTTAATACACTAGGCTGGACCTAGAGGAGAAAACAGACATGGAGGTAAAAACTCAAAAAGGAAATGAAATTAAGCAGAACCACTGGATAGGGAAGTGATCCATATAAACAGAGCTCAGAGGAGAAACAAATGGACTTACAATGCAGTAAAGGGGAAGAAAAGGAGAAAAACCTAGACAGCACAAAACTAAAACCAACTCCATTATCATTGTGAGTTTTACCAATTAGAATTACATTACTAAAACTAACTGTAAATTTGACTATAGTGGCTTAAACAAGGAATTATTTGGATTTTTTTCATATAATATGAACTATGGAAGTTGACAATTGCTAACATAGTTTCAGCAGATTCGTGATGTTAGGGCTGACATCTTTACCATTGCAATATTGTTGCCACAGCTCCAGCCATAACATCTGAATTTCAGGAAGGAAGATGACAGAAGAGGTTGGGGTAAGGAAAGCTGTCTCTGTCCTCTTTATCAGGCAAACAGCCACTGTACCAGAACCAGCCCTCTCCATCAATATACTTCTATTTACATTCATTGGCCAGCTGGTCACATGGTCACCTCTAGCAGCAAGGGAAAGTGGGAAAGAAAGTCCATTTCCTCTGCAAACAAAATCTAGGTTCTGTAAACAAGAAGGAAGGGAGTATATGATATTGGATAGACAATATCAACAGAATCTGCTCTGTGAGTATTCATTGAGACAGTGTATGCAATAGAAGCTAACATAACATCTGGCATGTATAGGCACTCAATAACTTATGTTTTTATAAAGCTGAAGAGATGGAACTTATCGGAGATGGGAGAATAGGAGACAGCCTGTACATCAGAGGTCAGGTTCCCACACTGTAAGACTGACAGATTTAAAAGTTTACACTTGATTTTGTGAATCCTTAAAATACTCAGCAAAAATAGAGCCATACACTTGAAGAGCAGTATTAACAGTTGGAGGGGGGTGGTTGTCTATATATCCTTAACGGGTGGGATGGTTACTGTAAACCAAGAGAAAGAAACAGGGCCAGATGCAGAGAAATAGCAAATGTCACAGGAAATAAGCAAATGCAGAGGTAGCCTCAGTTCTGAAGAGGACTTTTGAGAGGTGGAAGACAAATGGCATACAGAGTCTGTAAGTGTATTGTATATACACACATGTGCACTCTATAAATATTTCACAGGCCAAGCCATTCTTCAGAATCGTGATATAGGAGAGGTTTCCATACACCAAAACAAATCATCTCAACATATCCCTTCTATCAACTTTGCAAAGTTATTACAGACTATTAACTTTGTTGCTTTTAAGAAAGTTTAAGGGATAACTTCTAGAGTCTGTGTCTACACAGTCTAAGCAAAAAGAGGAACTAAACTAAAACACTCAGCTTTTTTTTTTTTTAACAGTGACAACCGAACAGCATAATGAATTTAAGCTCACCACAAAATCTCTTCCATAGTAATAAATTCTTTTTGTGACATTTCTGATGATAACAGTTATAGAGCATAATTTTCATCTCTGCTTAATTTCTTGAGGCTGCATGAGTCTACAAGTCAGAAGTATTACAGACACCATGGGTACCTGGCCCTTTTCCAGGGGGCATTCTGAATCCCCAAGGCCATCTCCTTTCCTATCAAACAGAAAATGGCAGAGCAGGGTAACTATAGAGATGTACCAGACATCCCTGAAAGGATAGCAGTTAAGAGAATGTATCTTTAGTTGAGATCATCCTGTGGCAAATAATTATCTTCAGTCAGTGCTCTGTTAGGGATCTTAATCAGGTCACAAGACAAAAAAGGTTGGTTTGAAAGGATTTCTTCACTATGGATGAATTATTAACTAACATTACCATACAGTTAAGTTAAACATTGTAACTAATTAGAAACCTACCACATAGGAATGTTTCACTTTGACCACCAACCCTTCTTTACCTAGGATGATTGCTGTATTAGCTTGGACACAAGCTTTGATGCTTTAATCAGTTCAGTTCAATTCAGTTCAGTTCAGTCGCTCAGTCATGTCTGACTCTTTGCGACCCCATGAATCGCAGCATGCCAGGCCTCCCTGTCCATCACCGTCTCCCGGAGTTCACTCAGACTCACGTCCATCGTGTCCATGATGCCATCCAGCCATCTCATCCTGGGTCATCCCCTTCTCCTCCTGCCCCCAATCCCTCCCAGCATCAGAGTCTTTTCCAATGAATCAACTCTTCGCATGAGGTGGCCAAAGTACTGGAGTTTCAGCTTCAGTATCATTCCTTCCAAAGAAATCCCAGGATTGATCTCCTTTAGGATGGACTGGTTGGATCTCCTTGCAGTCCAAGGGACTCTCAAGAGTCTTCTCCAGCACCACAGTTCAAAAGCATCAATTCTTCGGCACTCAGCCTTCTTCACAGTCCAACTCTCACATCCATACATGACCACAGGAAAAACCATAGCCTTGACTAGATGGACCTTAGTCGGCCCCCAAATAACAGTGATTTCATAGAAGTTTGTGCTTTCTCATGCAGAAAATCAAGAAGGTGATCCAGAGCTGGTATAACAACTTCACAGCCACCATTACCCCAGGCTCCTCCTAATCTGATTGTCCGGTTATCCTCAACATGTCTGTATCAGCCTGCTGGGGCTGCTACAACAGAATACCACAGACTGGGGAGCACAAACAAGAGAAATGTATTTTCTTGCAGCTCTGGAGGCTGGAAGTCCCAGATCAAGGTGCCAACAAGGTTGGTTTCTGGTGATGCCTCTCTTCCATACTTGTCAATAACCACCTTTTTGCTGTATCTGCATGTGAACTTTTTCTGTGTGTGTGCGCATCCCTGGGGTCTCTTCCTCTTTTTTCTGTTTGTTTTTTTTTTTTTAAAATTGGAGTATAATCGCTTTACAATGTGTGCTTAGTTTCTGTTGTACAACGAAGTGAATCAGCTATATATATATATTTCCTCCCTCTTAGTCCTCCCTTCCACCGTCTCTCCTATCCCACCCCTCATATTATCACAGAACACTGAGCTGAGGTCCTCGTGCTATACCACAGGTTCCCACTAGCTATCTCTTGTACACATTGGGTGTTCCCTGGTGGTCTAGTGGTTAGGATTCAGTGATCTCTTCTTCTTCTTATAAGGGCACCAGCTGTATTGGATTAGAGCCTCACCCTTATGATCTCATTTAACTTCAGTTACTTCCTATCTTCATATAGGCCCTATCTTCATATACAATCACATTGGGAATTAGGGCTTCAACATATAAATTTTAGGAGGATACAGTATGGCCCAGCATAGCTGCCCTAGCTCTCACCACAATGTCCATATCCCATCTAGAAAGCAGAGAAAGAAAAAATGGAATGACACAAGTCCTCTCTTTAAGGGCATAGCAAGAAATTTAAACCTATCACTTCTACTCCAATCTCATTCAGTTCAGTTCAGTCATTTGCAACCCCATAGTACAACAGGCCTCCCTGTCTATCACCAACTCCTGGAGTATACTCAAACTCATATCCATTGAGTAGGTGATGCCATCCAACCATCTCATCCTCTGTCATCCCCTTCTCTTCCTGCCTTCAATCTCTCCCAGCATCAAGGTTTTTTCAAATGAGTCAGTTCTTCGCATCAGGTGGCCAAAGTTTTGGAGTTTCAGCTTCAACATCAGTGCTTCCAATGAATATTCAGGACTGATCTCCTTCAGAATGGACTGGTTGGATCTCCTTGCAGTCCAGGGGACTCTCAAGAGTCTTCTCCAACACCACAGTTCAACAGCATCAATTCTTTGGTGCTCAGCTTTCTTTATAGTCCAACTCTCACATGCATACATGACTACTGGAAAAACCATAGCTTTGACTAGATGGATCATTGTCAGCAAAGTAATGTCTCTGTTTTTTAAATGCTGTCTAGGTGGTTATAACTTTTCTTCCAAGGAGCAAACATTTTTTAATTTCATGGCTGCAGTCACCATCTCCAGTGATTTTGGAGCCCAAAAAAGTAAAGTCTGTCACTGTTTCCCCATCTATTTACCATGAAGTTATGGGACTGGGTGCCATGATCTTAGTTTTCTGAATATTGAGCTTTAAGCCAACTTTTCCCCTCTCCTCTTTCACTTTCATCAAGAGGTTCTTTAGTTCTTTGTTTTCTGCCATAAGGATGGTGTCATCTGCCTACCTGAGGTTATTGATATTTCTCCTGACAATCTTGATTCCAGCTTGTATTTCATCCAGCCAAGCATTTCTCATGATGTACTCTGCCTATAAATTAAATAAGCAGGGAGATAGCTCCTAACTACATGGTCACACTTAACTGCAAGGCGGGCTGGGAAATAGATTCTTTAGTGGAACTTCCATGTGCCTGGCTTAAATTTCTGTGCAGAAGGGGAGAACAGATGTTATGAGATGACCAGCAGTTTCAGCCACAGTTGGAAA
Source organism: Redunca redunca (assembly GCA_006410935.1). Lineage (NCBI taxonomy): Eukaryota > Metazoa > Chordata > Mammalia > Artiodactyla > Bovidae > Redunca > Redunca redunca. The sequence continues at coordinate 30,756 of SJYQ01047755.1, forward strand.
GATTCTGTTGCCTGGTATAATCTTAACGTCTCTGTTTTGTCCATTCTGTTTTCATTTCCCTTTCGTACCCCTCTCTTTCTCCTCCAGAGTCTTGGTTCCACTCAGTGCAACCTGGGACAAGCCTGTTGCATACTTAGAACTAAAAGCTTCTTTATGGCATCCATAGAAGACAAGAAAGTATTATTATACCAAAAGTTCTCTTTCCCTTCAGGGATGAAGGAGATAAAATATGGGAGGGGATGATGCAACTAGCAATGTAAGAGTAATTAGGGGAGAATGTAGGGTCAAGAAAGAGAAAGGAGGTTGGCAACATTAGAGCACTTAGTCTGCTGGTAGGAGTGATAACCTTTTGTCCTATTTTTAAATCTCTGCAACAAGAACAACATTTTGTGCTGGAGGAAACATTTAGAACCAGTTGATTTTCTATGCTATTTCACTCTGAGCAACAACGGGCCTCTTGCCTCCTGCTTCATGTCTCTTGAAAGTGGAATGTCTCCTTTCATTAGCATTTTTAATCTGGTTCTTCCAACATTGTGCAATTTCCTGCTATTTCTTCTCCAGTAATCTAGCCAAGTTCTGCTTTGGGGGGACTCTCCCCTGTTGCTTTAAGGTCTCCCAAAAGCCCTGCATCAGTCTCTTACTCTTCTATACCTTTGTGGGAACACTTTGTTCTGATACTCATAGAAGAGCTGAAAGTGCATCTTGTTACCTTGGCTCCATTTCAGTCAACAAAGTATTTATTGAGAGCTGCCTTTGCTCCAGTGCTATTCTAGATCCTGTCAAATATAGACATGAAAGAGTCTTGAGATCTGGAAAGCACCTTAGAGATAGTTGCTCATTTTCCAAATGAGGAAACTGAAGCCCAAAGAATAAACAACTTGCTCAAGGGTCATGAGGCCATTTAGAAAAAGAACCTGCCGAGTCTTCCCGTTTCCTACTCTCATGTATGATTTATCCTTTGATTGGGAAGATAAAATAAAGTGTATGGAACATTATGTCACCTTTTCCAATCCAAACTTCATGTTTTCAGTATGTTATGTAAATTTCATCATCTCCCAAAGAATTTAGTAAGATTATCTACTAACCCCACCCCCCAAAAATTAATTAAATTATGCACAATAGCTTCTTCTACCCCATGGTCCTATCTAGATGAACTCATAGTCCAAATTCTGGACATACAAAGCTAAGGGCCAGATCCTGGATCCTCCAGGTGCTGATACTAAGCCAGACATCTTGGGGTCTACCTTTCTCTTGACCTTGTGTAAGTTAGTAACTATATCTTCCAAACATCCCTGTGAAGTGAATATCACTATCCCCATTTCATGGATGAAAACATCCAGGCTTAAAGGGGAATTCCTATGCAGGAGACTGGGCTGATTGCCAAAAGATTCTGAAGGGATTCAAGCTTTATTGATGTCTCTTCTTATCCTTAAGTCACATCTGTCTTTTCTTTGTACAGTTTCCCCAGCATGGAATGGTACAAGAGCATGGGGCAGGAGCACATAGGTGGACAGGGACTTGGCTGTCAGGACAAACTTGATGGTGAGTTCTGACCCTCACAGCTGAGCTCTGTGTGCAGCTCTAAGTCTCATGCCCCTCCCTGCACAGGAAGAAGAGCTCTTTCAGGGTGAGGCGCAATGAGCCCCTGAGCCTCCAGAATGGAACTGAGCCCCCTGGAAACAAGCAGGGGCTAGAAAAGACTGTCAGAGCCATGTTGGGGTGGGGAGCAGAGGACTATAGACCAGAGAAGATGCTCAGGCCAGGTTCCCACCTGAGATGGCTCTGTTTGGCCTGAAACGAGAGTCCAGGAGAAAAGCAACATTTTGAACCATCTTCCAGAGTCATATGATTGCTCTCTGTATGGAACTGAGTTCTGCCTCCCTAATCTTCTAGATGGCGCAGGCCTAAGAATGGAGTTTTATATTTGTGTATACATGCAGGAAAAAAATGTCTGAAATAATATCCATAAAAATATCACTGGTTATGATTAGAGGGGAAGGGTTTGGTGTTTTTTAATTTCTTCTTTCTGCCGATGCTTTCTGCACTTTTAAAAATAATAAGCCAAAATTATTTTTCAATCAGAAAAAATGAAAATTTCTTTCATTGTTGTTTGGGAAAGAAAGAAACCACCACATGCACCCACTAGCTTTTAATGTGATTGCTGCCTTGGGGATATTTGGTAGTTTCAAAATGACTTTGTGTGTAAAGTGATATTCTCTGGCCACACAAACAATTTCAGAAGAGATAGAAGAAATTTAATCTAAGAGCATGTCTGTACTAAACTGGCTTTTAATCTGAGAGCATGTCTGTATTAAACCAATCACACATCCCACCTTTTCTGGTTCCCAGAATAAGCTGTCTGGTATTTCATGTCCCCACACATCATCACCTTCAAACTTTTCAGCTACTTGCTCACTGTCCCTTAGGGCAAAGAGAGCAATTTACAGCTAATTGTGATTAGCCAGGATCTAGTATAAGAAGCTCACAAAACAAATGGGGAAAATGAGGATTTTCCAAACTGGGATCCAAGAAGAAAGATGACCACTCCACAGTGAGGAACAGGAGGTAGACAAGAGTCAAAATAGGTAAGAACCAAAATGCCCACTTAGTACTTTAGGGTGAGGCCAGTTAAATGTTGGCCTAGGAACTATGGCAGGCTTCAGATTTCCTTCTTTGCAGACCTCTTCTCCGTAAACATGTGAACATCCAATAGGATTTGTTTATGTGATTGTCTGCATAAAGGCACAGAGATAGACTCCATCAATTTTCCAATGTGTGGTTACAGACAATTCATATTTTACTGTATCTCAAGAAGAAAACAGCAATTGCAGACCTACCCCCTTCTCCCTCTCTATCCTGACTTCCAATGAGTGTGGCATTCTTAAAATTCATCACCTTTTCCTAAAGGCTGTAGTTTTCAGAGTCCAAGTTATATAATGCATCAGGGCTGGATCACTGAAAAGGAAGAAGGAGGTATTACTCCCTTTATTCCTACCAGGTAGAGGGGAGCAAGGGTACAAAGGTCAGATTCCCACCATTTTTGAAGAACTGGATCTTTGTTAGAGAAAGAGTGCTTTCTTAGGCTTTGGCTGTCCCACATGTAGCCATGTGTGAGTATGTAAATTTATGTTAATTAAATTAGGTGAGGGAGTCTTGGAGACACGGACACAGACAGAAAGTTCCTGAGCTAGGGCCTCCTCCTGCTTTCATCTTTCTCATTTGTTTGAGAATTCTAACAAAAAGTATTGACTACCTCCAAAAAACTGGGCAATGAATTTTTGTTTTAAAAGAGTCTACTTTCTTTTCATGTGACAGGAAGAAGCTTAGAGGGAGGCACAGTTCAGTTCAGTTCAGTTGCTCAGTCGTGTCCAACTCTTTGTGACCCCATGAACTGCAGCATGCCAGGCCTCCCTGTCCATCACCAACTCCTGGAGTTTACCCAAACTCATGTCCATTGAGTTAGTGATGCCATCCAACCATCTCTTCCTCTGTCATCCCTTTCTCCTCCTGCCCTCAATCTTTCCCAGCATCAGGATCTTTTTGAATGAGTCAGCTCTTCGCATCAGGTGGCCAAAGTATTGGAGTTTCAGCTTCAACATCAGTCCTTCCAATGAACACCCAGGACTGATCTCCTTTAGGATGGACTGGTTGGATCTCCTTGCTGTCCAAGGGACTCTCAAGAGTCTTCTCCAACACCACAGTTCAACAGCATCAATTCTTTGGAGCTCGCTTTCTTTCTAGTCCAACTCTCACATCTATACATGACTACTGGAAAAACCATAGCCTTGACTAGAGGGTCGCTCAGGTCTCCCGCATTGCAGGCAGACTCTTTACCATCTGAGCCTCCAGGGAAGTTCCCCTGACTAGAGGGAGGCACACCCAGTGACTAACTATGGGACTCAGAGTGGGACAGGAGGGCCGTGGGTGAGAAGGAGAATGGGGTGGGGGGAGATGCCGAGGGATTTTCACTTGCTCCCCTATCCACCTCTGGGTTGTTGAGGTTATTTTCATTTCTAGTGTGAGAAATCTATTACAGAGACTTAAATATAAATAAGCAAGCAAACAAACACATGGATCCAAAATGCTAGCTAATCTCATTTTTCTTCTCTAAGAACAAAGATTGTGAAGAATAATAAACAACATTTGGGAGGAAATCTTGTTTGTTTCCCCCCTCCATGTGTCTTGCCTGGTCCAAAGCAGCTGTCGTGGCATTGTTTACCCATGATGTGTGCGTGACTTGGGTTGGCTTCGTGTCCTGGGCTCTGCAATTCTAAAATTAATAGGAGGCTAACTGGGGAACTTCCCTGCCTTCAGTGCTATAGGGGCACAGATTTGAGTTCTTGGATTTGCTTGGTAAATCCTTCCTTCCATTTTAAGAGATAACTCTTTGTCTTATTTAGGGGTCAAATTTACTGAGACGCTGAGCTTGCTGTTTATCAACATGGTCATAGAGGTATGTCCTATCTATCTATCTAAAGGAAATCAGTCCTGGGTGTTCATTGCAAGGACTGATGTTGAAGCTAAAACTCTGGGTATTTGGCCACCTGATGTGAAGAGCTGACTCATTTGAAAAGACCCTTCTGATGGGAAAGATTGAAGGCAGGAGGAGAAGGGGATGACAGAGGATGAGATGGTTGGATTGCATCACCAACTCAATGGACAAGAGTTTGGGTAAACTCCAGGAGTTGGTGATGGACAGGAAGGCCTGGCGTGCTGCAGTTCTTGGGGTCACAAAGAGTCAGACACGACTGAGTGACTGAACTGAACTGATCTATCTATCTACCTATCTTCAACCATTCAAGTCTTTTTCCTGTTAAGTTTAAAAACTTCCCAGCTAGTACATATGGAACATTATAATTCACTAAAAGCTGAATACAAATGGAAATTGACACATAGCTAAGAAAATATCAAGTAGGAATCTCATGATTATTTATGAAAGTTATGCTCTGACTCTTCTCTCAAGATTTCTTAGTTCTTTTTAAAATACAGTGTCAAAAAGAGTGGATATATGTATATGTATAACAGGTTCACTTTGCTGTATACCTGCAACAAATACAATATTATAAATCAACTATACTCCAATAAAATTTTTAAATGAAATCTCAAAATCCCAGGTTATAATAATTAAATTTTTCTGGGAGGCAGCATAATGTAGTAATGTTTCAGTCCAGTTGCTTTCAGTTACAAGTAAGAGAATACCTCAATTAAAAGTGGTTTTAAACAGAAAGGAATTTAGTAATCTCATAAAACAATAATTTGAGAGGTAGGCGGGCAAGGACAGAGCTGAATCAGCAGATCAGCAGCATCATTAAGGATGGAAGTTCTTTTCCTCTCTCCACTCTGCCATCTTCAAGATTCCAGCATAGCTGCAAAAATGCTGCCACTTGCCAGGCAACACAGTAATGCCCCACAATATCTGGAAGAGAGAGAATGAAAAGATAGAGACAGGGATTTCTTGCCCAGCATCCTCTTCTATTAGGAGGGAAATTCTTCCCCAGAAACCCCCCAGCTGATGTCTCCTGAGGTCTCATTGGCCAACACTGGGTCACATATTCTAGCTGCAAGGGAGGCAGGAAGAGAACACCACTCCAGTCTCTTCCAGGAAGGAAGAATGGCAACCAACAGGTCAGCCACACAGAGATTGATAGGATCCGAGCCTCTGGTACCAAACTGATGGGAATGCTGTCTCTTTCACTTAATACCACTGCAAACTTGAGCAAGTTACTCAATTACTCAGTGCCTTAGTTTCTTCCTCTGCTGTGTGAAATAAATTCTACCATATATATATAAAGCCCTTTATAGTGTCTGCCATGTGCTGCCTATTAGGCATCATGGTTATTTGCATATTTAGGATGACAGAGGGTCTCCTGGGGCTTGGAGTTCATCCAGATGCTCCCGCTGAAAATTTGACAAGTTGGATTTCAGTTGCTGTGATGTTAAATTCTGGACATGGAAGAACAGACTGCTTCCAAATAGGAAAACGAGTACGTCAAGGCTATATATTGTCACCCTGCTTAT
>SJYQ01047838.1:0-17749 GCA_006410935.1 Redunca redunca
TGGAAAACGGGGAAAAATCAGGAAGAAAGATTTATCTTTAGAGAGGATTTAATTTTCCAGGCTGGTTGTAAGGTAACTGGTAGTGGAGAGGCGAGCCTTTGGTAACACAGCACCATACTCCCTGTTCCTGCCTGGAGGCAGCCTCCGAGAGCACTTAGTGTTTAGCTTTTGACTTCCAAACTCAACCAATGATTGTTTCTAAAGTTTTGATACTTTCAGTTTTGAAAAAGTTCACACAAGATACTGCAGGGATGAGGAAGGAGGCTCGGCATTATGCAAAGGCAGGATCAAGCCTCAGGAGACCCCCTGTTCCTGAGCATCTACCCCCAAAACCAGAGTGCCTACTTTACTGTTTCATGCTCTCACCTACACCTCTGACTTTATGGGGGGCTGTCCCCCTCCAACCTCTCTCGGAGAAGGAGTTAACTTGCAGCTCCAGTCAATAAAAATTCCTGGGCGTAACGAGTGTTTCAACTTAGAAACTCCTCTGAAGTTTCTCTAGCCTGCCTGAGCAGGTTCGTCTGGCCACATGTGATTGTTTACAGTCTCCCAACCGTGAGAGGCATGAGATGCTTTAAAACTTTCTAAATACAGACTCTTTTGAGAAGTTAGAAAATTATTAGTATAGTATAGAGGGTTGATTAGAAATTACACTGGTGAAGGGTGTTTCATTTGTTGAGCCAATATTTGCTGCTAAATCTCCATGTTCCTTCCCTTATAATGAATATAAGTAACATATAGGAGAAATAAGTATTAACCTTTAAGATTAATCATGTTAAACCTTAGGGTAAGTAAATTCCTTTTCTTGATTATAACCCCCTGCACCCTCACCCTATAGGAATGCAACTTTATCTGGTACCTTTGGAGGGTGGCACCTAGTTTAAGAAAAAAATCACCCCTGGAAAAAGTAAGTTTTCTGGATGACTGACCGTTATCAGAAAGGGCCATAAAATGTCAGCAGGCCTCATGGACAGAAGATGATGTAAAACCCCTAAGACCTTTGTATAATTTTATATGAAGCACCTGATTGTGACAAGGGTCAGGTCTGCTGACCCTGAGTGACTGTATTCATCCCTGCGTGTAACAAAAACTATATAAGCAAACCTGACAATAAAGAACACGCATCAGTTTCTGGAAAGCCTGATTCCCCCGTGTCATCTTTCTTTCCCCTTCTGGCTGAATTCCCATCTGGAGTGTTGGTGCTCGCCAAGTCTACTTACTTGCCCTGGCTTCTACAACCCATGCGAGAGGGAGCCCAGGGCGGGGCACCCTCCGCTATTCAAGTGGGCGCTGGTGGCCTATGTAGATGGTGCAAATTCCTTGTCTTGGAGTTTTATTGGTATTCCACGTAAACCAAGTTATTCAGCCGCTTTTTCTCCACTAATTTTCCTACTACACTATTCTTTTCTAATCGCTCTTTATATCTGTAAATAGCTTTTTCCTAGGACGCCGATTCCGTCTCCCCTTCGAATTACCCTGGATTCACCGGGGCTGGACCCCGGCAAGATACACACACGTATGCACACCAGTAGAGCAGAGAGGAACAGGCACCTAAACATCGGTCACTGATTCGGTGGTTAAGAGAGAACCGTGGAAGGACTCTGCCGCTCCAGCAGTCCAGCAGAAGACGCACTCCTCACACCTGGCTGGCTGCAGACTAAGGTCTGAGTGCGCCACCTGCCTCGCAGTGCTTGGCGCCTTCTGACTGCTGTCTTCTGTTGTGTGGACGTACTACAGTTCATCCATTCATAACGTCAGTGGACGTTGGGTGACTTCCAGTTTGGGGCTGGAATAGAGCAGCTATGAACACTTTGGCACAAGTCTTTGTATTTTCATTTCTCAATGAGACAAGTTTTTGGTAAACGTTTTGCTTCATCCTGAACGTCCTTCCCCGGAATTGGGCTCTGTTTACACAGAAGAAACGTGTGCTGACAAGAGGCAAGATAATCACCCACAGTCAGTTTGGATTTCTGATTTGGCAGTTAAGTCTCAGCTGACATGCTTTCGACTAGTGAACACGTGCATAAGAAAAGTAAATTCAAAGGTATCAAAAGGCACAGACCCAATTTCCACTCCAGTGCCTCAGCCCTACAGCTGCCCTCCTCAGATGACACCACCCTTACCGATTTCTTTTGTAACCTTCTAGAAATGTCTTCGGCACATAAAGCATATATAGGCAGCTCCTTCTCTCCCTTCACATACGGTGCATTCGTTTTTTAAAAAATACGTATCCGGCCGGCCCAGATCTCAGCTGTGGCTCCCAGATCTCTGATATTTGTTGCAGCATGCGGGCTCTTTAGGTGCGGCGTGGGATCTCTTGGTTGCAGCAAGTGGGATCTTGTTCCCTGACCAGAGACTGAACCCGGCTCTCTGCGCTGGGAGTGCGGAGTCTTGGCCACTGGACCACCAGCGAAGGCCCCACATATAGTGCATTCTGTACACAGTGTAGTCCGTGCTTGTTACAGTTTATTTTAGAAGTTAATCCCATACTGGCACATATCGGGCTGTCTCTGGCTACTAAAATAAGTGTTTCATCTTTAGGCAACCAACTCACCCCTAGAAGGATGTTGTATTTTCATGTAGGTCATGGAGAGGAGATTTTAAAAGGAAGTAAAACTTGTTTTTGAACCACAGCATGGGTTGAGGCAAATAGATAAAATACCTTTAGGAAAATAACCTTTTGAGCTTCTTAAATTCAGGAAATGAAACTTTGGGTTGAGCAAAAATTTCCTAGATACAGCATCAGCAGCGCAATCCATAAAGGAACAAATCGAGGATTAGACTTCTGGGGGCTTCCTGGTGCCCTGGCAGTTAAGACGGCATTGTCACCGCAGAGGGCCCAGGTTCAGTCCCTGGTTGGGGAACTAAAGGCCCCACAAGCCACGGGTGTGTTAAAAAAGATTGCTACCCCTTTACAGGCTAAGATCGTGCCGGACGTCCTGACTCGCTGCAACGCTGCCTCCGCATCGTTCCCCGAACGATGCATGGCAGCAGAAGCGCGGCGCCCACGCCGCCACGGCAGCCAAGCCGGGCAGCGGTGGGGGCACCCAGCCCCGGCCGGCCTCGTGGGAGGTGAGGGGTCAGGCACGCGGCGTCCTCCTAGCCAGACTCTCTGCTGTTTGTTTGGGCTCCCGGGACACTGACTGACCAGAGGCAGAAGATGGGGCTTCTTGCTGGATGTGAAAACGCATGCTCTCCGGGCAGAAGTCTCCGGCCTGTCGTCTCTGATTCGGTAGGTCTGGACCAAGGTCAGATAACATGCATCTCTGACAGGTTCCAGGTGGTGCTGAGGGAGGACACGCAGAGGCAGCAGAGGGCAGCCGTGCAGCTGGGGGAAGGCCATCTGAGGGACTCCGCCATCCCTGTAGCCAGCAGCCCACATGGGGTGTGGAGAGGAGCTGCGCCTTCACAGCCTGGGAGGGCACAGGAGCGGGCATCAGGAGTTGCGCTGCCTGGGCCGCAGGCTCAGCTCTCAGCCGTTCTCCAGGCAGACTCCACTGGAGGGTAAGCCCTGGGAAGCCTTGCTGACACCCTGTCCTAACTTGTTGGGAGCGCCTGCCACCTGGTGTCCGCAGAGGGCACCTCAACAGCAGTGAGACCCTGCCACCCCACCCCCGTCCAAAGGGCACCTCAACAACCAGTGAGACCCCCGCCCCGTCCAAAGGGCACCTCAACAAACAGTGAGACCCCCGCCCCCCGCCAGTCCAAAGGCCCAGGATTCTTGAGGCTGCTGTGAGGTTAAATCTGAGGAAGAAATGAGTCTCAATTTCAGTTACCAACACACACAAAGACAGGCATACAGAATAATTATAATAAATATTTTAAGTTACATTTTCAAATACCAAAGCATGAATGTTTATATTTGATTTTTGGAAAAAATAGAGCATTTTCTTGTGTTAACATAAATATTTGGCTTATGGAAATAATGCTTAAAATGAAATCTTTTAGGCACTTGGGGACAGAAAGTGCAGGAAAATATAACAGTTTTACTGTACTGCTATGTACAAGAGCAACCAAGATTAGACTTGATTAAATAGCCTATTGTCAACACTGTCAGCGTTATGGATCTAAGAGAAAATACTGTGACCAAATACAACCCACATAACATTTTAAAAGGGGAAGATTTTGCTGATAATAGTTCTTAAAGTTTCAAATTGTTTTCGGCCTCTTCACTGAGATATAAAGTCTCACTAGACAGAACCCAGAGAAGAAACATTTCATCTTCTTTTTTTTTTTAAACAACATTTCTTTTTAATCACTTTGGCTTTTTTCTTTATAAACACTCAAGAACTTTCTTGGTGGGCATTTAAGCAAGAAAGAGCCAATAACCCACGAACCTCGCAGCACACATAGCCTAGAACCACGCCGTGCGAGGATTAGGCTGCCAGGATGAGCAGTGGACACTTAATGTGAAGCAGGCCGTCGACCTGGCCGACCTCTTAACGAGCTGTACGGGTAAGACACGAAAATAGAGAAGCCACTCAGTGAAGTTATTTTCAAAACCTGCTGGGTGTGAAAACTGTTCCGGGAGGCACTGCTGGGCGCTCGGGGATACATTCTTCCTGCCGTCAAGGCCTGCTTGGGAGGGTCCTCCGCTGCTGCAGACAGGTGCCCTGTGAGGAGACTCGGAGCCCACGAGTCCCAGCCCAGGTGAGCGCGGAGGCTGCGTGTCTGCCCCGCTCCGGCTGCTGTGCTGAGGCTCTGCTCCCGGGACTCTGGTCACTGCGGCAGGGCCTGCAGGTGCCCCAGCAGCTGCTCGCAGTAGGTGGGCGAGCGGTGCCTGTGGCGGACAGCCTCCGTCTCTTTCACCAGGAGGTCGGGGAAGAGGACGCTGCCTGCTTTGAGGGCCTCTGCAAAACAGGAAAACACTTTTATGATGCCAGAAATAAATGCTAAGCCAACCTTAGCTTCATATTAAAGTTACGACACCCATAAAGAGCAGGCTGCAGGGAGAGGGAAGTGATTGGGGCCAGGAGGGTGCTGCGTAATGATTGCGTCAGTTCTCAAGAAGACACAACGACCTTTATGTATGAGCCCGTACCAGAGTGTCACCCTATGCAAGGCAAAACCGACAGCTGTGAGGAGAAGCAGATGAATCCACTATTGTGCGGGAGACTCACACACTCCTCTCAGAAAGGGGGAGATCCAGCAGGCAGTTGGGTAATGCAGAATCCAAGAGCACCAGCAATCGGCTGAGAATCTCCAGACCGTCTCATGCAACGCCAGCAGGACGTACGTTCCTCTCAGCTCCCGTGGGACGCGTGCGAACACAGACCATGGCCAGGGCCGTAAGGCACACCGTCACCAGGGATCCCAGATCTCTGCTCTCAGACCCCAGTGGAATTAAACTGAAGTCAGTCTTGCCTGGAGAATCCCAGGGACGGCGGAGCCTGGTGGGCTGCCGTCTATGGGGTCGCACAAAGTCGGACACGACAGAAGCGACTTGGCGGCGGCGGCAGCAGCAGCAGCAGCAGTCACAAAGAGATAACTGAGAAATTCCCAAATAGCTGGAGATCGCACAACACATCTCTAAACGCCACAGCGGCCAAAGAAGAGGCCCAAGAGAAAACATGTTTTTAACTAAAACAAAAAACACCTTATTTGCAAATGATGCGGCCAACAAGGGACTAGTTTCCAAAATGTATAAACAGCTCATACAACTCAACTGCTGAACAGGAACATGACCCGGCCGAATGCGGCAGAAGTGCTAAATAGACCTTTCTCACCAACAAGCACGTGAAACATGCGGAACGTCGCTGATCATCAGAGAAATACAGATCAAAACCGCAGCGAGGCACCACGCCACACTGGTCCAGTGGCCATCATGAAAAAGTCTGCCAACAACAGATGCTGGAGAGGGCCTGGAGAAAAGGGAGCCCTCCCATACTGCTGCGTGCGCGTGCGTGCGTGCGCGCGTGTGCTCAGCCGTGTCCTTTTCTCTGTGACCGCATGGACGGCAGCCCGCCACAGCCCGCCCGGCTGCTCTGTCCCTGGGATTCTCCAGGCAAAGAATCCAAGGTCCTCCAGGGCATCTTCCTGCCCCAGGGACTGAACCCACACCTCCTGCAGCGCAGGCGGATTCTTTACCACTGGCGCTGCCTGGGAAGCCCACTGTACTGCTGGTGGGAACGTGAACCGGTCCCACGGTCGCGGAGACCAGTGTGGAGCTTCCTTAGAAACCCGAGCGCGTGCACTCCTGGGTGTGCGCCTGCAAAAAACGAACTCGAAGAGGCACTTGCAGCCGAGCGTTCAGAGCAGCGCCACGAGCAGCAGCCCAGACCCGGAGGCAGCCTGGATGCCCAGGGACACCTCGTGGCGCGACACAGGGAGCCAATCAAACCCCGCCAGAAGGGCCAGAGTCGGCGCGCCACCTGCTGGCAGTCTGTGGAACAACGGGATCTCGCCTTGCAGGTGGCTCTGCAAAACGGTGCAGCCACTTGGGCGATTTCTTAGAAAACACACTCTCTCAGGCCTCCCTGGTGGCTCAGCTGGTAAGGAATCCGCCCGCAGTGCAGGAGACCCCGGTGTGACTCCCGAGTTGGGAAGATCCGCTGGAGAAGGGACAGGCTGACCACTCCAGTATTCTTGGGTCAGCTGGTAAAGCATCTCCTGCAATGCGGGAGACCGGGGTTCTATCCCTGGGTCGGGACGATCCCCTGGAGAAGGGAGCGGCTGCCCACTCCGCTGTTCTGGCCTGGAAAAGTCCGCTGACTACACAGTGTGTGGTGTCACAGAGTCGGACACACTGAGTGACTTCCGCGCTTCACTTTCACACATGCTCTTACCACGTGAGCCGGCAATCACAATCTTTGACATTTACCCAAAGGAGCCGACAACTTACATTTGCAAAAAGCCTGCACACAGATGTTTAGAGAAGCTTGATGCATCATTGTCACAATTTGGAAGCGATGAAGATGCCTCTGTAAAGTGATCCATGAAGGTAAATAAACTGGTTCACTCAGACGAGGCATCAGCGCTAAACAATGAGCCCTCACGCCAGGAACAGGAACCTCAAGCGCCTACTGCCAAGTCAAAGAGGCCAGCGTGGAAGGCTTCACACCACATGACCTCAAGAACATGATGTCTGGAGAAGGCAAACCACCGAGGCAGTGAAGACAAGTGGCTGCTGAAGTCTAGGAGGGACGGGGAGACAGACGGATGAGGGCACTGAGTGTTTTCAGGGACTACGGGCAACACTGCCACGTGGGATGCATGCCCAGACCAGCACATGCACGGCGCCCCGTGACCCTGATGCAACCGAGCCCTCAGGGCGACCGCCGTGTCCCTGCAGGCTCGCACTGTCAGGTGGGGGCGTCGGCCACGGCCAAGCGCGTGCCTGTGGGGCAGTCTCTGCACCCCTGCTCGCGGTGTGAGGTCTGTAGGAACGGGGAGGGTGACGTCCGGTCAGGAGCCCCGTCAGCACACGCGCTGGCTCCTGGTACGAAGTGAGACCGCCCGCCCGTTTGCAGATGCTGCCGTGTGAGCAGTTTCCAAGTCGCCCCGAACAAGTCATCTCTTGTCACCTCGAGAGCTGCAGCGCGGGTCAGTGGCCTGTGTGGCTGGCCCGTGTGGGGACAGGGCTCTTACCCAGAACCGCATCCTGGACGGCGCGCTCCGGGTCGTCGAGGTACACGAGGAGCTCGCGGTACAGGTGCTGGACGCTGCTCTGGTAGCAGCACTTTGAGGCCTCGCTCTGGACGCACTGCAGCCAGGTCACCAGGGCGGAGGTGGCTGCCAGCCTCACGTCGTTGGAAATGTCGTCCAGGCGCTTTAGGAGTTCTGGGGGTGGGAGCAGAGACAAGAGTGTGAGCAGAGGTTCTGGGGCCAGCGTGCACAGCTAAGCTCCCAGCACCCGTCCCGGGACATCGACACGCGGGTGCTGGGGAAGCGGTGTCCTGGGACCCTCGGCTGCTCTGGCCCAGGGGGGACTCCGTGGTCACCGAGTGGAGGCACGACTGGCGGGCCTGGGAGTCTGCGCCCTCTGGCCCGTAGGGTGGCCCTGGGTCCCCCAGCTCCGAGGGGCTCAGGCTCAGAGTCGCGCACAGGCGTCACGCCCCAGCCGCCCCGTTTTCCCCACTGCGTAGACGGCACAGGAAGGGCGTGTGCTGACCCTGCTCTCTGCCCACAGCGGCTCTGAGGATGGAGGGGAGGGCTGGTGACATGATGGCCACCAGCCACGTTGGCTGTTTCTATTGAGTCTCCGGGACCAGACGTCCTGGGGGAACAGTCCTTCCCGAGGGGCAGGAACGCTTCCCGTGAACGGGAGACTCTTATCAACGGGTGCTTTTCCCTCAGAGCCCACGCGAGACGCCGGCCCCACAACTGGCGTCTTCTAGAGACTCAGCTCTGCCCCCAGGTGCTCCCAGGGTTTCGGTGCTCCCACTTGAACTTTTCTCAACTTGTTGTTTTCACTTTCTATGAGTTCATCCTGAAATGTGCAGCAGGTTCCAAGACAGCACTGGTCCTAAGCTGTGGGCAGGGAATCAGAAGTTCGCCCAGCAGCGGGTTCAGGGTTACCACGGCCTGGGCACAGGGCCTGCTGACTCCTCCCTCTGCGAGAACGCCTGTGCTCCTCGCCTGCCTCCCGGCACCTGCAGGACAAGCACGGTGGCGTCCGGCACCCTTTCCGCAGAGCCTGCCGCTGGAAGCGCCGACTCGTTCTGAAGGCTGCTGTCCTTGCAGCCTTCCGCGGGCCACGACTGCTCAGAGAAGACGGCAGAGGGCCTGCACCTGCCACCTGCCTCCAGCGAGGGCGCACCCACGGGCCCCGAGGCCCGAGGCGGCAGGCCCGCGCTGCGCGTGTGTCCGGGGCCCGCGGGCGCTCAGGCTCGGGGGCAGGGGCGCAGCGCGCGAGGCGGGAGCCCACGCTCCCCGGGGGCAGGCGCTGCCCGCTGCAGGCCGGCCCCGGTTCCCGGGGCACCTGAGCGCCCACCCCGCGGTTCCACAGGCACGCGTCCTGTTCCTCCTGCCGCGGTCCTTGCGATGTCACACCCACCACGGCCACGTGTGGGCTCAGCACCAACCTGACCAGAAGTCAAAGGTGGCGCTTCCCGCTCTTCCTCTGGCAGGAACAACTGTCACACACACACACAGATGACTGGGGAAAGAAGAATGTCCTACCAGGATAAATCCTGATGAATTTGTCCGGATCAATCGCACCATTAGAGGTCTTTAAAAACAGGTCAATGATCCGGCACGAAATCAATCGAGTCATCTGAGAATCCTCTTCCAGGGTGGTCAGAATTTGAGGCATCAATGTTTCCCGCATGTCCTGTATCTGCAATAAGAAGCCACGCGAGCTGTGGGTCATGGCTGGACAGAGATGGCTACGCACGCGCCCTGCGCACCGCCTGTAATGGGAGAGACTTGGTTCTAACGCGACCATCGCAGCGTCTGGAACGCTGTTCTGAAATTTCTATGTGAGAAGCAGACTTGAGTCCTGATTTTAAACTCAGACAATGTGAACACTGGTCAGCTGATCCTTAAAAAGTCTGTTATTCAAAAAGCCTCAGGCATGGATCCCACACAGCCCTCTACTTTTCTGTCCAGTAAAGCTTCGGGGACGTTTCCGTAAACGTCCTTGTGAATCACCGTGGCCGTGCTGGCTGCAGCACGCAGGGGCGCCTGCTGTGCCACGGGACTCTCAGTTGCGGCACGTGCACCACCAGGGATGGAACCCGGGTCCCTGCACTGGGGGCCTGGAGTCTTAGCCACTGGACCACCAGGGAAGCCCGAGGGGACGTTTTAACTTAAGGAACAGCCGCTCAGGAAACCCTGTGTCCCCTGCTTCTACTGTCTCCTCAGTCCCCTCTAAATGAGACGTGAACACAAGCAACACTCCCGTCTGGCTCCGGGGATGAAGTCTTTTCTCATAAACGCTAACCCTCACCTGAGAAGTCCACCAGTGACCCAGGGAACCCAGACCACCCCAGACCTCTGCTCGCCCGCCGGCCCCACCGTCCTGCCCTCGTCCGCCTGGGCCCTCCTGCTGCGGCTGTCCGGACAGAGGCTCAGGCGAGCGCTCTTCCAGCGCACATCCCCTTCCCACTCGGGCCTGGGACGCACGAGCCCTACCTGCCCGTCCGACAGGACCCCGCTGCTGACAAGCGCCCAGAGGCAGGACACGGCCGCCGTGCGGATGGCCGCAGCCGTCCTCCCGGCGTGCCACTGCAGGTTGGGGACGAAGATGTCCTGGACCAGGGTGTCCAGGTAGCCGTGGAACTGCCTGGAGTGGAAGGAGGAGAGAGCGGGTGAGGGGCATTCAGACTCCCTGAAGGCAGCGCTTCTGTCTGGGAAATGGACGGCGCTGAGGAAAAAGGCCACAGCAAACAGCAGAAAGGAAGCNAGAAGCTGTGCAGAGCTGAGCAGTCATGTGTAAGCCATCAGGGGCCCGTGTTCCCTGAGGCCTCTTCATCCCATGGAATTGTAACGGCCACACGAGCACAGCCTGGACTCGGCGTCTCTGTGCTCCGTGCTGATTCCCTGGGGCGGTGTGTCGGGTGGTGCGAGGGAGCCGCAGCGCAGCAGGGCCTCAGGCTCGGGGTCGCCGCAGTCCCCACGAGACCTCAATGTCAGGGCAGCTGGGGACGACCCAGCCCTAACTCACCGTGCGGGGGTGGGGGTGGGGGCAGCACGGAGGAGAGCCAACCTACCCCTGTGAATCCACCGTTTCCGGGGCCCCCAGCAGCACGCCCGTCAGGGTGGAGAAGAGCTTCAGGCGCATGGCGGGGTCCCTGGCCGGCTGAAGGCAGCTCCTGAGGATGGGGACCAGCTGGGGCAGGGCTTCTCCGAGGGCAGGGCCTAGAAGACAGCGGCGGCAGGAGGGTGGGAAGGTGGAGCCCTGCAGCCGCCTGGCCGCGAGAGGCAGCGTGCAGGGCACAGTGCGCAGGACGCTCTCGGCACAGGACGCCACGGCCCCCCTCCGCCCCCTCCACCCCGGCTCTAACTGTTCACCATGTGAACTTTTTCTTCTTACATCTCAACAAATTCATAAAAACACTGAGGTCAGGCAGTCTTTTAAAGACCAGTCGAAATCAACTACGCAGAGTGTAAAGCTGCTGGATGTGTGCCGCGAACTCGGCGGCCGACGACCTTCCCACGCCTGTCACCAGACGGAGCGGCGGCGCCCGGGCCGTGAGCCTGACAGGATCCCAAACGCAGCGACGCTGCTCAGAGCCTGGGCCCGCCTGTGACGAGGTGACAGGGTCTCCCGGGCTGGATGTGAGTCACACAAGCTGCCTTCCCCACCAGGCCCTGTGCCGACCTGGGGCCTGAGTGTCAGAAGGGACGAAGGCCAGCCTCAGGCCCTCTGGTCCACGCCCCGTCTGCTGACTCGGCACAGTCAGGACTTCAATCTGTCCAGAGGCATCGCCTCAGAGCCCAGGGTCAGAGTGGAACAAGCGTGGCCAGAGGAAGACTGCCGCCCCCTCCCGCCTTCCAGCCTCCACCCGAGCCCCTAGCCCACGGGGCAGGAAGCCACTTGGGCAGAGAGGGCAGTGTGCAGACGCCACCAAAGGGCTCAGCCACACATGGCACCACGCTGAGTCAAGCGCTCAGGGCTTAACACCAAAACGTGTGCCTGGGCAGACTTTCAAGACCACGTTACATCAATTCTTCACTGTGACATTCTCAGCACTTTTTTTAAAAATAAGGTTTTAAAATGGCCAGTCTCCACAGGTGACAGTGATCGTGAGTGAATGGAGAACCAGGCCGCAGCGCGTGGCTGACTGGGCGGTGAGTCTGGCCGTCTGCGCTGGGGCTGCCAGAGCCGCCCGGCACCAGTGCTCTGAACCCAGCCCGGGGCACCCATCTGGGGCTCACCTGAGTGGGTGAGCACCACGCCCAACTGCAGGAGCTCCACGGAGTGGCCGGTCCAGTCCTGGTGCGAGGCAGCCAGCCACTCCAGGAGGGGGCTCACGCGTGCTCGCAGGAGGTCCTGGCTGCTGTCCACGCCCTCCACTGCGGCCAGCTCGGCCAGCGTCTCCTGAACCTGGGGGAGCAAGTCGCCGGCTGGGACAGTTGACCCGAACGTGGGACTCACAGCCACTGGAGACCCCCGTCCTCCCTGCCTGAGGGAGGGATTGCCACGCGGGCACATGCCCTGTGACCTGGGGCTCCCACTCCACGGCCCTCCCGTCTGGACAACAAATGAATCAGGGAAGTGTGCACTCACAGGAGGCCCGCGTCCCCCCGCCCTCACTTCGCACCACCCAGGGCAGGGCAGTCCTCGCAGGCCGCGGGCCGGGGCAGCGGGCTCTGTCTGCAGAGAAGGGGACCAGGCAGCTTCAGGGACTGAGCTGACAGGCTTAAACCGTAGTCAGCAAAGGTGGGTCCAAGGCCCCTCTCTGAGCTCTGCACTGACCAGACCAGTAGCAACGGTGCGTCTGCTGCTTTGGGGGTAAAGCGGGGAGGGAAGATTGGACAGAGGAGCTGGGGCTGCCTTGCAGCCCTGCACCCCACCACCCCACCTCAGGCTTGAGGAACAGGATGCCCTCGGCACTCTGTACGATGCCCGGGGCCCGAGTCTGGCCTGCAGACCCTCCATGAGGACCAACTCCACTTTTCTAATATAAATCTTATGGCCTGTGGTGGCAGACCGCCAGCTCAGACACGGGCCCTCCAGAGAGGGAGCTTTCAACAGACAGAACAGAGCTTAAAAAGGCACCGGGGAGAGGGAGGGCGGGGTGTGTGCTTCCAGAGAGGGGGACTTTCAACAGAGAAAACAAAGTTTAGAAAGGCACCGGGGAAAGGGAGGGCGGGGTGTGTGTGCGTCCTGGACACAGTGTGGGCAGAGAGGAGAAAGGACCGGGGGGAGAAGCCGAGTTCTCAGCTCAGGGAGAAGCAGCCAGACACCTGTCTCCGCTTGGTCCTTCCAGTGGCGGGGAGCTAGACGGCAGGAGGTTTCAAGTCAAATACAGAGCCAGGGGAGCGGAAGTGACTGGAAAGCTGGGCTGTAACTAAACAGGGAAAATATGGTATTTCCTCTCCTGTATCTTTCAATCTCACTTAAACGCAGATTTGTTAACGACCAGGGAGGCCTCCTTTCTTTCGTTTCTCCAAGATTAAGTAGCATCTTTAACTCTGAGATACTGAAGTCAACTTCAGTGGGAAGGAATTGCAAATCCTGGGTCCCCGAGGCCGCCTTGAGGAAGACACACCGAACGGTCTGGACTCTCTGCCTCCGGTCACCAGCTCAGTGGGCAAGCTCACGGCGTGGAGTCTGAGAGCAGAGGTTACGGACGACAGTCACAGTCCAGGGGCTGCACCAAAGCAGGAGGCTCCCCGCTCACCTTGTCGCCGAGGCCCGTGGGCCCCCACAGCGCCAGGACGGTCACCAGCACCTCCAGGAGCGGCTCGCCGGCCCCGCGGCAGTCCTCCCGGCCCACGGACACCACGGCCTGCACGCACTGCAGCAGGCGCTCGCCGTACAGGCGCTGCGAGAGAGCGGCATGGTGAGCCACCCCGCGCCCGCCCGGCAGCCCGGACGCGGCCCCACCAGCCAGGCCGTGCAGCCACGGCAGGCTGGGCCCGAGCTTCCGCATCAGCACTGAGAGGGTGTCCCTCTTCAGCGCAGGGAAACTGAACCCCCGCCGAGCCCAAGGGTCACGGGTTCCGTGTGCAGTCAGCGACACGCACTGGAAGGCCCGGGGACCCTGGGTCTGCTTCAGACGCCCAGGCCTCCCCGCCCAGTCGAGCTGCAGAGGGGTGTGGCCAGGAAGGCGCGGCAGGCGTGAGGGGCACGCTGCCCCCTCTGCTCTGTGTGCTTCTGGTCCTGTGGTGCTCAGTGAACAAAACCAAATAAAATTCTATGGCTCAAAAGACGCTTCCAGACCGATGGGAACACAGGGTCGCACCTTGGGAGGGCCGAGCCCATCGCTCAGCTCCCAGGATCCAGCCTCATCAACTGTGCAGCGGGGCCAGGAGTGGGCGTGGGATGGCCCCCACAGGAAGACCCCAACACCCCTCCCACGCGTCTGCTTTGCTCTGTTTCACAGAGGACAGAAGATCAGGACGGGGGTCATGTATGCAGGTCACGTGTATGTCCCCAGTGCGGTGGCTGGGACCCGCTCTGGTCCAACTCTGTGGGCACGGCCGCCCCTGTTGAGTGTTACCTGGTGCGGGGCCAGCTTCCCGCGGGCCTGCAGAGTGACAGCAGATGCCCGGTGAGGCAAACCCCTGTTGCTCCAGAGCCAGACAGAGGGGCCACATTCCAATGCAGAGTCAAGGTTTAAGACCATCACAACCAAGCAAAAACAAGATCATTTTTCCATCAATATCAAAAAATTATAAATTATTCCAAATGACTAAGTCTAACTACCCAGACTGTTCCAGCTTCAGATGTGATGGACTTATTGCTCAATTTAAGACAATAAATTTGTAACCACCGAGCACAGCGCCCAGTAACGGGTGCCAAATTAGGCTGCCTGCAGGAAGCCCCACCAGAAGCCACGTGATGCGGGAAGGATAAGCCTGCCGTGGAGACACGGTGTCCGAGAGGTGTGTGCACCGACAAGGTGGGCAGCCGCCACTGGCCACGAATCCTGGGCACTCGAAATGTGGCCAGCGTGACTGAGGACTGCCTGTGCTCTGTGTGGACGGGGCCGAGCGGGCCAGGAGCGCACGGGTCCAAACAGCATCGGTGGCTGCACCCCGGCTACCCTGTCGGCCAGCTATCCCTGAGGGGCCTGAGGGACGCGTGACCGCCACTGCCTTCTCGTGGATGGCCCCAGCAGGGGACGGCATCACCATGGAGACGGGCTGACTCTGCGACCCCCACCCTCTCCCCTGCAGGCTTACCTTTTCAGACGCTTGGCAGATGTGAGCCTGCGCCAGCTCCGCGGCGATGACCTTCACGTGTGGCCGAAGAGCCTCCCTCGGGCAGCCTCGGATGAGGGAGGCGAGGACCAGGAGGCCGGAGGGAGAGGCTGACTTCCTCAGCGTCGGCAAGATCAGCTTCAGAAACACCTCTGGGCTGACGAAGGTGCCGACCAGCTCTGCAGACCTCGTGCACTGGGTGGGGAGGGGCGGGGATGGGTGGGGGCGCCGAGGCTGCAGCCCCTTTCCCTGCCACCCCACCAACACTGCTCGGCATCGGCCTCACATGCTTTCACCCCCCAGAAACAGCCCCGTGGGCACGTTTCCTCCTCAAATGCTCAGGAAAACAAGTGAGTCCTCCCGTGAGCTCAGAACTGCCAGGGGAAGGAAGTCCGGCTTGTGGGAGGGCTGTCAGAGCATCCTGAGGTCCGGCCACCTGAGCTGGACCCCGGGGGTCCGCTCTGCACGTCCGCCTGCCCGCGGTCCCTGCAGGCTGACCACTGCAGGGCCTGCGGGTGGAGGCTGTGTTTTCATGCGGACGTGGGGCCACTCGCCCACACGTGCTTAAGGAGAGCCTTCACACGCTGCTCCTCGCGGGCCCAGGGCCGCGTTGGGGCCACGGCACACCTACAGCTTCACACGGGGCGCCCCCGCGCCTGCTGAGGTCCGAGTTCACGGCCGGCAGAGCTGAGAAGCAAGGGCGGGGCCCCGCAGACGCCACTCACGCTGCGGACCACGGCCGCCTCCTCGTCAGCGCAGGCGTGGAGCAGGGCGCGCAGCACGGGCTCCAGGTGCTGCGTGATGTGGTCCTCCGCGTGCAGCAGCAGCACGGCCAGCAGCTGCGCCGACTTCACCCTGGTGCCCACCACCCAGTCAGCGATGTCGTGACAGACGGCGGGGAGGATCTTGGAGAGGTTTCTGAACACGAGCTCTCGGCAGCCCAGCCCCGGGCGGTTCCCTGCAGGTCGTGAAGGTGGAGGGAGACGGTGACACTCAGAAACACACACCTCAACCGTTCGTGTGAAAGTCATTCAGTGCACGGCCCTCATTTAAGGCAGACCTACAGGTTTTATTCTGAGGCCTTGAAGAACTCAGCCCGACTCTGAAGACAGAGGAGATGAGGCCCGTGTCACTACTTAACTTGCAAGTTTTTAGCAATGTGGAGGCGTGACATGCATTAAACTACACGTTCAAAGTGCTAACAAACGGATACACGGCTCTCAAGACAAGACACACGCATCGCCCAGAGGCTCCCTGCGCTCCCGACAACCCCCCACCGCCACCCCTCCCTCAGGCAGCTCGGTCGGCTTCCGGTCACTGCGGAGGAGCCGCCTCTTCTCCCTTCTGTGAGCGCAGCTGCACAGCACATGGCCCTCTCTGCCGGCCTCCCTCCACGCGGAAAGGCACGCTGAGGCCCACCGCGTGGTGGGGCACACGAGACCTTCTCACTGCTGAGCGCGCGCCGCTGCACAGACAGACCGCAGCTTGTCCGTCCGTCCGTTCACCTGCTGAGGGGTGCCTGAGCTGCCCTGGTGCACGCTGCTGCCAACAGCTCTCCTCTCGGGTGGGCACCCGGCCGGAAGGCACTTAACGGTTTAAGGTGGCTTTTCAAAGCGGCGGCACGTCCTCCCTCGGCTCCGGGCTCCGCCCCCGCCACGCCCGGGACCTGGGGTCCGCTACACCTCCGCAGGCACCTCCTGCAGGTGGTGGCTCCTTGCTGCTCTAATGGGCACTCTCCTCAGGACCCGTGCATGACCCGGGGCATATTCTCAGGCGCTTGCTTGACATCTTCAGGCAACTGTCTTTTCAATCTCTTCTTTACCCACTGAAGCTGCTGCGAGCTTGCTGTTCCCTCTGTGCTCTGGAGGTGCGTCCTTCGCACGCAGTCTGCAAACATCCCCTCTGTGCCCTCAGCTGAGCTTTCTCAGCGTCTTCCAAAGAGCAGGCGTTTTCGTCTTGAGAACCGGTCCACCAGTCATTCCTTTGTGGAGTGTGTGGGTCCTACCCTCAAGCCCAAGGCTCAGCCTCGTGCATCAGGAGGACGGGATCCAGGCCCAGGGGCACCGGCTTTCTCCTCTGAGCCATCTCTGCTGCTCATCCGAATCCAGAGGCCACCCATGTGTCTGTCTTTGGACTCCGCCCTGCCCACAGCCTGTCTGTCTGATGCCGACCCCTCCGTGCCCGCTCACTCTGGCTTGATGTCTTTATGTCCTGAAGCCAGATGTGCTCGTCTTTCAACCTGGGTCTTCGTCTTCAAAGTTTCGACTGCCCTAGGTCCCTTGCGTTTCCTTGTGAATTTCAGGATAAGTTTCTCAATTTCTATAAAAAAGCCTTCAAGGATTTTACTTTCATCTTAAAGATTCGAAACAACTCTAGAAATAGAAATGAGATGGTGGCAAGCCAGAGTTTAAAGGGTGTTTCAGTAGAAAGGACAGCTTGAGCCGCGAAGCCCCACTGTGAAGCCCACAGCGAAGCCCACCATGAAGCCCACTGTGAACGTTTGCTCCCGCGGCTTTCCCGTCTGCACGGGGTATGAGAGACTTAGTTCCAGAGGCTCAGACCCTGTCAGCTGTTTACGTGAGCTTGTTATACTTCTGCAAAAGACAAAAAGCCAAAACGATGCCCTTTTCTTGCTGGTGACGCTGGTCCCTTGCGGCGAGTCTGGGGGATGAGGGGCCGTATTAGGATGGTCTGGGGAGGGGTCTGCAGGCAGGCGGGCATGTGGCCTTACTCCGACAATGCTCTGACCTCCATTCTTGTACATGATATGGCAGAGTGGTAATTCAGAAGACGGTGAGTCCTCAAACTTCAGTAAGTCAGAAAAAGTCCCTGCTAGCAACTAATTTTTGTACCTTTTAGAAGACCTGTACAAAAAAGATCTTCACAACCCAGACAATCATGATGATGTGATCCCTAATCTAGAGCCAGACATCCT
>SJYQ01047876.1:0-14324 GCA_006410935.1 Redunca redunca
CAGACCCGGAGCCTGCCAGGGGGACGCCTCCCTTCTTGGCCTTGATGTTCCTCTCTGATTTTCTGACCTGGATTTCAGGTGCTCCAGCGCCGAAAGCACCAAGGTGCTCCTTCTCATGGACGTTCCCAGCGTCCCCCAAGTCAGGTATGTTCTTACGGGACCGAGAGTCGTCCCTGCTTGTGGACATTCGAAGAGAATGTCAGAGACAGTGGTGGGGCAGAATCTCCTGTCCCCAGAATGAATAGAAAGGAAATAGCTAGGAAAAATCAGAGAAGAACCCTGGCAAAAAAAACAAGCAAGAACACGAGCTTCCGACATTGGGTACTGAGCAAGGAGGGGACAGCTCCCCTGAGGATCAGAGGCGCAGACCTCGTGGTCCCCGGGCAGCCCGCCCCAGAGCCACGCCAGCCGGTGACTGGGGGCTGGGAGCCCTGGTTTGTCTGCACATACCAACCCTGGGAAGTCGTGGAACGGCAGAAACGGGGCGGCTGTGGGCTGCCCCTCCTGGGAGGGCGTGATGGCTCCAGGCATACCATCCGTGGGCCCAGGATCCGGGACTGTACACACCGCCCTTCCCCTGTGAGTCCAGGACATCTCGTGGCTTGTAGGAGGAAGAAAGGCTAGGCTGCTTCTAACCACACCCCTCCTCCTAGACTTCCCTTCTGCCACCAGCAACCCCCTCCCCGAGCTTCCCATGGCATCCAGAACACAAGTATTGGTGCCTCTGACGGGAAAGCAAACCATCGCCAGGCTTTGAGGGACGAGCGTTACAAACACACGGACACGTGGACAGTCACTCAGGCTTGAACAAGATGGAAAGGGGTGGGGAGGCCAGGGGTGTGCAGATTCCGGCAGGAAAATAACCAAGTGACTCAGTGCACAGGATAGGGTCATAGCAAGACGACTACACAGCCGACTTGGGGTAAACAGCCAGCGAACAGAACCAAGTCTCCTCCCACACTCTGCCGGAGAGATTTGATAAGAACAGGGACTCGGGAGAGAAACATCAAAAAAATGCAACAGGCTAAGAAATGAAAATCGGACTCCAGACGTCAGAAAGCAATCGGAAACCAAACAGCATCAAGAACCAGCGGATGAGTTACAGACAGCAAAGAGCAGCACAGACAAGGCGAGATCGAGCGATCGGCACAGAGCTGTGTTCTCAGAGCGTGGTCCCCGGGCCCACGGTGTCCGCATCCTGTCAAATTCAGATTCTCAGAAGGGCGGGGCCAGCAGCCTGTGGACCGGCGCCTTCGATGTGATGCCGGGGCCACTGTGGGAGCCGCTGGCCTCAGAAAGGTTTCAGATGACCCAGTAAATGAAGTAAAACGAGGTGTTTTACTACGAGCTTTGTAAACCTAGATCACATTAAGAATAGACAAGACAACCCAACATAAGGATGGCTGGTGCCCTGGAAGTGAGGCACCCAGCAAACGGAGCAGAAAAAGTACCTGTGGGGGGGGGTGTGCGTGCAGGCGTGTGCACGTGTCGTGGCTGTGTGTACACGTGTGAGGTGTACACGTGTGAGTGTGCGTGTACCTGTGTGTGTGTGTACATCTGCATGCCTGTGTGTAGGGGCTGTATGTGCACATATGGGGTATACATGTGTGTGTGTACCTGCGTGTGTGTGTGGGTGTGCATACGTGACGTGAGCTTTCAAAATACAAAGCCAGTTTAGGGTTTCTTTTCCATTTCAAGGGGTTTTTTTTAATCAGATGTACAGACTGTCAGAATTCCCTGGCGGCACAGTGGTTGGGAGGCAGCCTGCCAATGCAGGGGACGCGTGTTCGATGCCTGGTCTGGTAGATGGGCACGTGCCCCAGGGCGACTAAGGCCGCGTGCCGCAGCTACTGAGCCTGCAGCCGCACAGCCTGCTCACCACAGCTAGAGTGGCCCCTGCCCACTGCGGCCAGAGAAAGCCCACACGCAGCACAGAGCCAGCAAGGCCATGAGCGCGCACGCGGATCAGCGAGGAGGCAGATGCTGGGCGCAGCAGTGTTCCCAGCTGAGGGGGCGCGGTAGCTCTGCGTGTCACGCTGAGACTGGTGCTGTGTCAAGCGTGCTCTAGTGTTGAGAGCGTCCACAGCAAGATTCCATCCACGAGAGTGCAGCCGCCCTCCTACTGGAACACACTCGCGTGTCAGGCTCACTTAGGTTAATGGAGTCCTTGCTGAAGAGGAGGGCGTGGCCGGTTTCCCTTCTGCCCCACGGGGTTCTGTGGTGTGGGACGTCTGACACCAGGGATCGAGGTGACCCGGCTCTCGTTCCGGGCCTGCAGTCGTGGCTCTGCCACAGCCCTCCTCAGTCGCCTGCTGGTGTTTCTTGTCCTGTGTCACCCCAACAAGAGGGCCACGCTGCTGTGCCGCGCACATCTGTGCCGTGTGTGTTGTGTGCACACCTGTGCTGTGTGTGTTGTGTGCACACCTGTGCTGTGTTGTGTGCACACCTGTGCTGTGTGTGTTGTGTGCACACCTGTGCTGTGTTGTGTGCACACCTGTGCTGTGTGTGTTGTGTGCACACCTGTGCTGTGTGTGTTGTGTGCACATCCGTGCAGTGTGTGCGTGTTGTGTGCACATCTTTGCCATGTGTGTGTTGTGTGCACACCTGTGCTGTGAGTTGTCTGCACACCTGTGCTGTGTGTGTGTATTGTGTGCACACCTGTGCTGTGTTGTGTGCACACCTGTGCTGTGTGTGTTGTGTGCACACCTGTGCTGTGTGTGTTGTGTGTATATCTGTGCTGTTTGTGTTGTGTGCACACCTGTGCTGTGTGTGTTGTGTGCACACCTGTGCTGTGTGTGTTGCGTGCACACCTGTGTGTGTTGTGTGTATATCTGTGCTGTGTGTGTTGTGTGCACATCTTTGCCATGTGTGTGTTGTGTGTACACCTGTGCTGTGAGTTGTGTGCACATCTGTGCTGTGCGTGTTGTGTGCGTGCATTCTGTTGCACACTCATGGCTATGGGATCCTTGGCCCCTTCTGCTTCCTGAGTGGTTCACCCCCGCTGTGGATTTAGGATCTGTCTTCGCTGTGTGCACCTGCCCTGGGGGTCAGTGGTGCCGCTCCTTCTGTGGGGATGGACACTCAGGCAAGGCTGTGAGGACAGCCCACAGCTGAGCAGGGTGTTCCCGCTTCAATACTCAAGTGTATGTAGTCTGGAGAACACGGTCCAGGCCTCCTGATCCTCGCCCATCACAGCTTTGGGCCGGTTCCCAGGCACGTCCCGCTCCCCGCTGTCCATGGCCGCTCAGGACCGCTCACTGCCGCCTCCACGCACAGCGTCCTCAGCCCATCAACCCGGGCCCATCAGCGTCAGTTCCCTGGGTTCTCTTTGAACCAGTCTGATTCTTAGAGTGAGTAGAATAAAGTCTCCAATGCATTCCATTTTCTATGTCTCCCGAGGGAGACCTGACCTGACTTTCTTTCTGCAAGCCCTCTTGTCCCCAGAGGGGCCTGTCTCCTCACGGAGCTGTGTGAAGCTCTGTGGGAAGCATGTCAGTGGAAGAGCTGGCTGATGGGCCGAGCATCGCAGGTCCACGCCAGCGTCACCAGGGTCTGCTCTCTCCACCCTTCTGTGCCTCCTGCCCACCGGGCCAGGAGGAGAGGGGACACAGCGTCTCCAAGACAGAAGGCCCCTACGATGAGAGAATCGCCTCCCTGGTCCTGGAGATGGGTGATGCTCTAGATCAGGGCTCAGCTCACTGTGGCCCGCGGGATGACTCGCCACCCGTGTTTGTAAATAAAGCTTTATTGGATGCAGCCGGGCACTTCTGCCAGGCTGTGATGGATCTTCACAGCAGACAGGAGTCTTGCTCACCCGTCCGGGGTGGGGGAGCGTCCATCACGTGACGCAGACCCACTTGCCGCCCAAGCTCGAGGCCTGTCCAGGATCCGGCCCTCTGCCAGGCCTCCGCTCAGATCTGCCTGCTCAGTCTGCCCGTGATGATGCAGGCTGCTCCCCAGCACAGCCCACCCCACATGTCGGGCCTGTCCCCTCCCTGACCGCTGCCCCTTGCAGAGCCCTGCTCTCGAGGCCCAGTTTCCCCCGGGCTCCTCCTTCAGGACTCTGCTTCACGCTGACCTTGGATTTCTCCCGAGTTGCCCGCTGCGTTCTCGGCCTCTTTCTGGCTGGCAGAGCTGTCCCTTTCTTGCTGATGTAGAGAAAATCCTTTTCTATTCCAGCAATTGTGCACGTTACAAATACCTCCTGCTATTTCTTAAGTGTTTCTGCAGGTCTGGAACCCTTTTTAATGAACCTGCATAATCTTTACCCCCCGAATGAGAATTTCCTTAAAGGTACACACAAGAGTGTGGCAAGCACAGAGCCGCTTTGTGCAGCCACAGAAGCTTCGGGATGAGTGAACGCTGGGGAGCCGTTCTGGGTTTGGCAGCGTCACTTCCTGGACACATGAGCTTCACTGACAGGTGTTTCTGCCTCTCTCCTTCCACGGAGCGCTGCCCGCCTGCTCCCCCCAAACCCACAGTCATTTCAGCAGCTGCCCTGTGCGGGGAGGAGGGCTGCCCAAGTCTACTCCTGGGAGAATTGTTGGAAGGCGCCAGGAGGGTGGGGCCTGCCGAGCTGAAGCCCTGTGGACCCCAGGGCACTGCCTCTCTCCCCACTCGGTGACCCCCAGGGAGGATGGGTGCCCTCTGCCAGGACCCTGACTGGACACAGGCCCCAGACCTGCCTTGTCTGGATGCTCGGGGTCGGCTGTGTGACTTCCTCCACTGAGTGATGCTTCTCCCAGCTTTATGACTGAATGCGAACCAGATGGTGGACAGGAGGCCCTGCTGGCCTGCATCACCGTGGGCTGTTTATGGGCACAAGCTTGCCAGTGGACACTCCTGCACCCCTGCCCACAAGCCCCAGGCAGCCTGTCTCCCCTGGCCACCCTGGTTTAGGGGTGCAACCTTGCAGGACTTGCAAGCTGGAATGTGACCTGACCAATGCCCTGTGTCCCCATCTAGCAGCATGGCCCTGCAGCTTGGCAGGACCCAGGGCAGCAACTGGAGGGGCCCAGGGGGCAGGGAGGGGATGCGTTCTCCGCACAAACATGAGGTCCCTTCCTGCACTACCTGTACAGCCTCTGGCCACACGGGGAACGAGCCCCTCATTAGATGAGCCACACGACACGCATGACAGCTTGTGATGCCGAGAACGCTCTGGGTCTGGGCACTGGGTCGGGTTTATCTGCCGGCACGGCTGACAGCTGAAGATCTCAGGTGGCCGGCCTGATCAGGCGCGTCTGCAGCAGCAGCAACACAAATGTCCCAGCAATGTGCACAGGCACTGGGGACCTGGCACGAGAGGCCTGGGAACCAGATGCTGCTCTCCAGGCGGGGACCGTGACCCGGGGGCCCCGTGGTGACAGTGTGCTGAGTCGGGGTGTTGGGAGCAGCTGTGAGGCGTGTGACAATCTGCTACAATGAAGGTTAGTGGGCCCCCACCAGAGTGGCTGAAAACAGACTCAGACAGTAGCAAGTGCTGGCATGGATGTGGAGAAGCTGGACTCTCTGTGTGCAGATGATGGTGATGGAAACGGGCGGCTGTTCCATAGACAGCGAGTCACCCGTGACCCAGGAGTTCCGCTCCAGGCTTACACTCGAGGGAAGTGGAAACACAGGTGCACAGAAACTCCTGTACAGAGGCGTTCAAGCAGCCCACAGGGGGGCCCAGAGTCCATCAGGATGGGGCACGTCCATGCAGAGGGCTAGAATTCGGCCACAGAAAGCGATGATGCCCTGATCACGACACGACATGGATGAGGCGGAAACATGGCACTGCGTGGATAAAGCCGCTCAGAGAGCGATCATGGTTTGCAGGGACTCCGTTTATTTGAAACATTCAGAGTTTCAAAGCCGGAGAGGCAGAAGGCAGATTAGGGGTTGCCAGGGGCTGGGTGGGTGGTGGGGGTGGGGTGATGGCCAGAGGGCAGGAGGGGTCCCTTGGGGCCGGGGGAATGTTCTAGCATCAGATTGCTGCGTGACCCTGTCAACTGGTGAAAAATCATTAAGCTGCATTCTTAAAATAGGTGAATTTTATGGTATGTGA
Organism: Redunca redunca; assembly: GCA_006410935.1. Taxonomy (NCBI): domain Eukaryota; kingdom Metazoa; phylum Chordata; class Mammalia; order Artiodactyla; family Bovidae; genus Redunca; species Redunca redunca. The sequence goes on from SJYQ01047876.1 coordinate 6,050, forward strand.
GTTGTGCCTCTATAAAGCTGTTAAAAAAATACTGAGTGGAGAAAGATCAAGTTAATGGGTTCCAGTCTGCATATTACCGAGGCCTTTGTCAATGTCAGCTGAGTGGAGACTGTCTCAGGTGGCAGCTGCTGGCTGAGCCTCTGTGTCCTTCCGGGGACCTGAGGCTCCATCTGTTTCCAGCTTGGGGAGGTGAGGCGAGGCTCGCAGGCCTGGGGTCTCTGCTCCTCTATCATCATGGAGACCTGGGGGGTGACAGGAGAACATGGGCTGGCCTAGCCGATGGTGCTTCTGGACAGAAGTGACATCAATGCCCAATGCACAGCCTCCCTGGAGCACGGGGGGGCTTTGGTGGCAGCAGGCCAGCTGCCACTCCGACACTTGGGGCTCACTCTTCCCATTCCACAGAGGGCTAGCCCTGGCCCAGTGCACTGCCTTCCTGGGAGCAGACCTGCGTCAGAGAACCCGCCCAGGCTACGAGCCACTCGGGGCCTCGGGGCCCCTCCAGGTGATAGGGTCCAGGCCCTGAGCCCAGCTTGCCGCCCGTCACCTGGAGAAGCATTTCTGGGGGGACACCAGCTATTCAGATACCCTCTGCCCTGGCCCCAGCTGCCTCCACCTGGACAGAATGGGGGGAAGTGGGCCCAGGAAGAAAAACCCTGCAGCACAGAGGGGGCCTTGCTCGCCTGAGAGGCCCGTCTCGGGCGCCCCACGCTGCCCTCCTGGGGCAGCTCCCTGCAGCCCATTCTATGCACCAGCCTCTGCAGTGGCAAGGGCCCCAGCTGTCAAGGCCACGAAGACCTCCCAGTGCCCTGGACTTAGGAGAGCTGCGGTCTCCCTGGCCCCTGCCGCCCCAGCAGTTCTGTTTCAGCGGGGCCAGTGCGGCCATCTGTGAGCAGGGACGAGACCAGCTCTCGGAGCAGCTGGATGGCGGGAGAGGAAACTGCAGGAAATGGGAGGGCATGACGGAGCCAGGGGCAGCGCTGGCCACACGTGTAACAGGGATCATTTACGTCTTTCCTTAAGGAGGCTTGCGGGTGAACACCATGCTTGTGCGGCAGGGCCGGATGTGCTCATGTCTCATCCGTGCCTTGTGGACGAGCAGAGGGAGCCGCAGAGGAGGGACCTGCTCTCGTCACTGATAGCTGAGGGCCACTGCCCTCCAGCCATGTCCAGACCAGGGTTCACGAGGGAACTCCCTGCTCCACGTTCGGTGAGGAATACACGCATGGCATCCCTAGTTATTATGGCCATGTTCCTGGAAGACTCAACTGAAATTCAAAGCACAGTCGAGAAGTCTGCTTTTCTAGAGAATTCATTGCAGCTTTTCATACTGTTCATGGGGTTCTAGCGGCAAGAACACTGGAGTGGTTTCCCATGTCCTCCAACAAGAGAGGAGGAAAATGGTTCCCCATTTCCCTTTCTCCATTGCTTTCTGCTCCTCATCTTTTATCAGCTATTTGTAAGGCCTCCTCAGACAACCACATTGCCTTCTTGCATTTCTTATTCTTGGGGATGGTTTTGGTCACTGCCTCCTGAACAATGTTACGATCCTCCATCCATAGTTCTTCAGGCACTCTGTCATGAGGGCTTTGATTTTGGTTATACTTGAATGACCTACTGAATTTAGGTTATACCTAAATTTCCCTACTTTCTTCAATTTAAATCTGAATTGGGCAATAAGGAGTTCATGATCTGAGACACGGTCAGCTCCTGGTCTTGTTTTTTCTGACTGTTTAGAGCTCCATCTTTGGCTGCAAAGAATATAATCAATCTGATTTCGGCGTTGACCATCTGGTGATGTCCATGTGTAGAGTCATCCCTTGTGTTGTTGGAAGAGGGTGTTTGCTATGACCAGCGTGTTCTCTTGGCAAAACTCTGTTAGCCTTTGACCCGCTTCATTTTGTACTCTAAAGCCAAACTTGCCTGTTACTCCGGGTGTCTCTTGACTTCCTGCTTTTGCATTCTGGTCCCCTATGATGAAAAGGACATCTTTTTTTTTTTTTTCCGTCTTAGTTCTAGAAGGTCCTGTTGGTCTTCACGGAACTGGTCAACTTCAGCTTCTTCAGCATCAGTGGTTGAGACATAAACATGGATTACTCTGGTCTTGAAAGGTTTGCCAGGGAAAAGAATTGAGATCATTCTGTCGTTTTTGAGATCACACCCAAGGACTGCATTTTGCACTCTTTTTTTGACTGAGGGCTACTCCATTTCTTCTAAGGGATTCTTACCCACAGTAGTAGATATAATGGTTAGTTCAGTTCAGTTCAGTCACTCAGTCGTGTCTGACTCCTTGTGACCCCATGGACTGCAGCACATGAGTCTTCCCTGTATATCAGCAACTCCCGGAGCTTACTTAAACTCATGTCTATTGAGTCGGTGATGCCACCCAACCATCTCATCCTCTGTCATCCCCCTCTCCTCCTGCCTTCAGTCTTTCCCAGCATCAGGGTCTTTTCCAGTGAGTGAGTTCTTTGCATCAGGTGGCCAAAGTATTGGAGTTTCAGCTTCAGCATCAGTCCTTCCAGTGAATATTCAGGACTGATTTCTTTCAGAATGGACTGGTTGGATCTCCTTGCTGTCCAACGCTGGGTCCAGAAAAGGCAGAGGAGCTAGAGATCAAGTTGGCAACACCCACTGGCTCACAGAGAAATCAAGGATATTCCAGAAAAACATCTACTTCCACTTCATTGACTAAGCTAAAGACTTTGTGTGAATCAAAACAAACTGGAAAATTCTTAAAAAGATGGGAATACTAGATCACCTTACCTTTCTCCTGAGAAACATGTATGTGGGTCAAGAAACAATAGTTGGAACCTTATGTGAAATGACTAGTTCAAAATTGGAAAAGAAGTATGACAAGGCTATATATCGTCACCCTGTTTATTTTACTTACATACAGAGTACATCATGCAAAACATGGGCTGGATGAATCCCAATCTGGAATCAAGATTGCCAGAAGTATCAACAGACTTGGACATGCAGATGATACCACTCTAATGGCAGAAATTGAAGAGGAACTAAAGAACATCTTGATGAGGGTGAAAGAAGAGAGTAAAAAGGCTGGCTTAAAACTCAGCATTCAAAAAACTAAGATCATGGCATCCAGTCCCATCACTTCATGGCATATAGATGGGAAAAAGTAGAAGCAGTGACGGATTTTATTTTCTTGGGCTCCAAAGTCACTGGGGACATTGACTGCAGCCATGAAATTAAAAGATGCTTGCTCCTTGGAAGGAAACCTATGGCAAACAGAGACAGCATATTAAAAGGTGAAGACATCACTTTGCCAACAAAGGTCCATCTAGTCAAAGCTATGGTCTATCCAGTAGTCATGAATGGATGTGAGAGTTGGACCATAAAGAAGGCTGGCTTCCAAAGAATTGATACTTTTGAACTGTGGTGCTGGAGAAGACTCTTGAGAGTTCCTTGGACTGCAAGTACTCAAACCAGTCAATCCTAAAGGAAATTAACCCTGAATCTTCATTGGAAGGACTGATGCTGCAGCTGAAGCTCCAGTACTTTGGCCAACTGGTGGGAAGAGCCGACTCATTGGAAAACACCCTGATGGTGGGAAAGATGAAGGCAAAAGGAGAAGAGGGCCACCGAGGATCAGATGTTTAGGTAGCATCACCAATTCAATGGACTAAAATCTGAGCAAACTCTGGGAGACAGCGAAGGACAGGGAAGCCTGGTGTGCTGCAGTCCACGGGGCCGCAAAGAGTTGGATATGTTGCATGTGACTTAGTGAGTGAATAACAACAAATAATTGAAAACCAGAGGTGGGCTAGTGCTTCTTTCGAGGGAACTTCTGGCTGAGCTACTCCAAAATAAGCACTTCAGAGTTTATCAGGAAAAGCATGACAACCTTCACCTCACTGTTTGCTACTCGGTCTATTCTAAGGATCCTCCAGACGTCTTTATCATATATGGCTACTTTTCCAAATAAACAGACACTGCACAACAACAACAACAACAACAAACAGTTAACTCTACCCCTCTGGCTTTATTAAGGCCAAATGCAATCAGGTTCAATCTACTTCTCTTCTCCAGCTTGTCTAATTTGCTCATTTGTAATGTACACACATTCATCTGTTTCACTAAGAAAAAATAGGATATTAAAATTGTTTCTCTCTGTTCTTGAAAAGTCATGGAAGGTAATTCATCTCACATTATTTTAATGATAGATTTTTTAATAAAAATAGAGTCTGTTATTAAATAGAAACTTGAATAATTAGCCACTTAGATGTGTATATTTACATTTTAAAGAAAGAATGTTCAAGCGCATCTGAGCACTGAGAAGATTTCCATATTGCTCTAAGCAATGAAAAGACAGCTACCAAGTTGAGACAAAGTATTTTCATGCCAAGATCTTCAGGCACTGAGTGGAGAATTTAAGTATTTTCATTAACTGCTTAATAATTTGTTGCAAAAAAAGATAATTCAGTGTTGAAAATAGAATTCCTTATAAATTAAGAGAAAATGTTTGTTCTTTAAAAACACATAATAAAAATGATAAACGTTTTGTTTTCCTTCTCTCCATTACAGAAAATTTAAAAATACTTTAAAAAGTAGAGAGAATAAAATGATGTACCTATAACCCAGATGCAAGCATTTTAAATGTTTCCAATCTTGTTTAATCCATTCCCTTCTCCCTTTTTCTAAAATGGATTAAATGTCAAACATCCTGTCATTTTACCTGTAGACACTTTTGCTTGCATCTTTAATTGATAAAGGTTTTTTCCTCCATAACCACCACACACACTTTTGTCATATCTGACTAAGTTAATAAGACTTCCTTTATACCATCAAACACAAGTTCATATTCAAATGTCCCTAATTATCCACTCATCATTGACTCAACAGACATGAGTTTGAGCAAACTCTGGGAGACAGTGAAGGAGAGGGAAGCCTACCGTGCTGCAGTCCACAGGTTCGCAAAGAGTCGGATATGACTGAGCGACCGAACAACAACAAAAATTACCCAGGAAGGTGTCTCATAGGTGATCTGAATCAGGATTCAAACAACCCACCTTGCAGTAGGCTGTGAAGTGTCCTTTACTCTCTCTTCTCCCCCTTCCTTTCATCCCCTGTGCCCTGGACTTCTTGGAGAAAACAGGTCACAGACCCCCCTGCAGAGTGTCCCCTGATCTGGATTTGCTTACCTGTGTCCCTGCTGTGTCATTTAGCTTGTTCCTCTCTCTCCACATTTCCTGCAAGTTGCAATTAGAACTAGAGGCTGAGTTGCTTTCAGGTTCAATTTTTTAGAGAACATTGAGTAGGTGATGATATGGACGTCTCACCATATCGAATCTTGATGTTTGTGGTACCTGGTTGTTTCACTTATAATAAGGCCAAGAATGACCAGTAATTCAGGTGGTATTCAATGGAAGCTAAGTTGTTTTTTCTTCTGAACATTTATGAGACAGAAATATTCTTGGTTTTGCCATCAATCTTGATAAAAATGTATGTGAGGTTAGGCAGCCTTGTTGGGGCTGTCCATGGAGCAGGGGCGGTCACTGCATCCCCTGGCATAGAATATTCATCTCTGGATCCAACCTGACCCAGGGCACAGACGGGTGAGCCGTGCTCAGCTCTCTCCTGGGTTCCCTGTGCTCAGCATGGACTGGTCATGGAGAAGACACCTAAGTGCTTGTGAACAACTCAGCAAATGGAGGCAAGGGGCTTCACAGGCATCCTGGGGAGGAAGAATGAGGTGTGAGCTGGACTAGTAATGTTGATGAAGAAGAGGATAAAGTCAAGGCTCTTCTCTTCAGGGCACAGTCGGCCTTGGGGCTAGAATGGGTGTTGGGGAGGAGAGGAAGGGGAAACAGGCTCCAGGTTTCTGGTTTGGGTGACTGGGCAGAAGGAGTGCCTGGAGAAGAGGGTCAGGTTTGTTGGGCAGCAACTGCAGGATCTACTGGGGACCTGCTGACTTTAAGGTACTTCAGGAACATTGCTGTAGACCCACCCATCATGGAAGAGGGCACCTCGTGGGGTAGTTGGTGGCCCCTAAGTTTCAGCCTGTGCTGTGAGAAAGATGGGACATCATCAAGAGAGTCACGGGCAGAGAAGAGGTGAGGATGTTAGAACAGGGGGTCCATGGAGAAGTGAGAAGGGAGAGTCGCAGAGACCAGAGGAGAGCTGAGAGGTGGTGCCATCTAGGGATGGGGATTGCTGACGGAGCAACATGGGCGGAGAAGGGGCCCGTTAGAAGTGAGAAGAGGACACAGGGCCAAGCCACCACTGAGGAAGAAGAAACAGGCCTTGGAGACAAATGTGAGACTGGGGGCTGAGGGCACGGAGATCTGGGGGAAGCGGCGACCTGACTCTCGCCCTCTGGAGCAGTGAGAGGTGGGGTGGTGGACAAGCGAGGCCACGGCCAGCAGGAGGGGAGACGACGGGAGAGTGGGAGGGTGGAGCTCAGATACACGCCACTCCCAGCCCTCACCTTCCGCACCGCCAACATCTGTGCTCACAGGGGGGCTGCCATATTGGCACACTAGACCCCGCCCCTGGTCTCAGCCAATTGGCTCGGGGATGAGCACGTGACCCAAAGCAGTCCAATCAGGGCCCTTCAGTGCAGATGCCGCCCTGTCCTAATAAGGCCTTTTCCAGCAACTTTCTGTGTGGGAAGTGGAAACGTTTGGCCAGCATCACTCTCCCTGCCTTTTGGCTCCTTGTTGGGTCTGGCAGGTGGGAAAGCCCAGCAGGAGACTGGAAGAAAGGTCCTGCCAGTCAGGGTACTTGTTCCCTGCTGGCTGCATCCCTGGTGGTTTCCTGCCGCTGGTCACAGCCCCCCCCAAGGCAGCATCTCCTTGGATCCGCACTCACACACCTCTGGGCGGGGGGAGCTGTTCCCCTCTACGCTACCCTCAGACCTTATGCTCTCACCTGTAGCTCACTTACCCTCTATGTGTGCCCCCATACAGTCTATGTATTAAACCCTCCCTGAATTACCCTAATGGACCGTGCCATCTGATTTCTGTCGGACCCTGGTCTCCCATGGACATGGCGAACCAGAGCAGAGGAGGAGACTCGGAACTTGCCTGGGTGGCAGAGCTAAGGCACGGAGGCAAGCCCAGTGGCTCATGGGCTGGGAGTGAGGCTGATGAAGGAGACGCGGAGTGAGGAGCTAGGGGACAGGCTGTTCCCTTCTCTGGTCCCAGCCCTTGTACTCAGAGCTGTCCCCCAAACCCCTGCATAAATTTGCTTTTCTGCTTAAATCACCCCAGTTCTCTTCTGTGCAACTGAAAGTCCCAGCTGACGCGTCACCACAGAACAGAAAGTCTAGAAACAGGTCAGGCGGCTTTGGCATGCATGCCCCTCTTTCAGCTGTTAACTTTTCCACAAATCCAGCATTGTATGATGTTGACTGCGGGTACCAGAGAGAAAGGTGCTCATTACAGAACAAAGCAGGGATGACTCAGGCCGCTGGAGAAAGACGTCCTGTGACAGGACACAGGCGTGCCAGGAGTTTACACAGAGAAGACGCTGGCCAACTCTAAATGGGAGGAGAGCTGAGCTCTGCTGGTGTGACTCTGAACCAGGATGAATTTTGGCAGAATTTCTAGGGCTCCCTTGCCTATTGCCTCCTCTCTTCGGCACCTTGCATCCACTTGGTGATCTATATGCCTCCTGGGCCCCTGGGCCTTGCTGACATCAGTCCCGGGTCCTCCTCATTTTGAAGGCTGTGCTGGAACCCAGGGGAAAGGCTGAGAATGTAATAACTACTTCTTGGAGATCAGCTTAGATCTGAAATGTCCATGTCATGATGGGTCACAGTCAATTTGGCCAATGAAAAATTTCATACAAAATCTGATATCCTGGCCAAGCTGTTTTTCAGATACACAAAAGACAATTGGGAATGTGAATAATAACTGAAGTTGGGTTTCATGTGAAGACGGTGAGAAGTGTTTTCAACACTGATATTTGTGATCATTCCAAGGGGCTCCTGGACTCTCCACGAAGAGCCCAGTTAGGGCAGCTTCTCCATGTGAGGGCTGAGCGGGGAGCATCTTTCCTCAGTCATGTGCTGAGTGGGATCAGGAACGCCCCAGGGGATATCAAGCACGCTTACTTTATGAGCCACAGTCAAACATGCAGGCACTGCTGCTTTCTTTAGACGCTAAAGGAAAACGTAACAAACCCTGCCCACTCTGATGTGTTGTGGCTTAGAAGTTCCAGCCCAGGGCTTCCTGAGTTAGCAGAGACAGCGGCGCCACAGTGTGCCCCCAGGTGTGGCCGGGTGCTGTCCACACAGCTGCAGAAGCTGCTG
>SJYQ01047982.1:0-14481 GCA_006410935.1 Redunca redunca
AGCTTGGCTCACTCTCCCCCTAACCAGCCTGGGCACTTTCTCGGGCTTAGGACGATGAGGGTCAAAGGTCTGAATCCCAGGAGACCTTGGGCAATTACTTCACCTCCCTAAGCATCAATGTCCCCAACTTTAAAATGAGATAAGAAACTTCACCACTTAAAAATATTACAAAGAGTAAAGGGACAATGTGTTTAAAGATACTGACATAAATTGGGAGACTGGGATTGACATATATCAGTACTATATATAAAATAAGGATTTCCCTGGTGGTCCAGTGGTTAAGAATCCACCTTGCAAGGCAAGGGATGTGGGTTCAATCCTTGATCGGATAGCTAAGACCCCACATGCCAAAGAGCAACTAAGCTTTCCCACCACTACTCTGAGCCCACACACCACAACTAGAGTCCATAACAAAGATCCCACATGCCGCAACCAAGACCTGACACAGCCAAATAAATATGCAAAAAGAAATAAAATAGATAACCAATAAGGACCTACTATACAGCACAAGGAACTCTGCTCAATACTCTGTAATGACCTATATAGGAAAAGAATCTAAAAAAGAGTTGTTCAGTCGTTCAGTTGTGTCTGACTCTTTGTGACCTCATGGACTACAGCATGCTCAAGCTCCCCTGTCCTTCCATATCTCCCAGAGTTTGCTCAGTCTCATGTTCATTGAATTGGTGATGCCATCTAATCATCTCCTCCTCTGTCACCCCCTTCACCTCCTGCCCTCAATCTTTCCCAGCATCAGGGTTTTTTCCAATGAGTTGGATCTATATGTATAACTGATTCACTTTGCTGTACAGCAGAAAGTAACACAACATTATAAATCAATTATATGTCAATAAAAAATAAAAAAATATTTAAAGGGTCCTTATCTCTTTCACTAAAAGAAGTTAAAAAATAGAAATAAAGCATATTGTCTGGGCTCAATAAACAAGCCTGTACAACTTAATATTCTGCTATATCACCTAGCCCCCCACCCAGGGCCTACACGGCGCTGACCTTTAGAAAAAAGCCAGAAAAGCAAAGGCCTCACTTTTCCCGCAGGTAAGAGCAGAGGCTGGGTGACAGTCTGTCCCATCTGGCTTGGAGGCTGTGCCCTCAGGGCTGATGTCCCCGAGCCCCACGCCCCCACGCCTACTGCCAAGGAGCTACTGGTCAGGTGCAAGGTGTAAGCCCATCTCCAGGAGCCGGGCTCGCTCACCCTTGTGCAGGACAGCATTGGCAGGCTTGTTTCCCGCGAGAGACTCCTTGGACAGGTGCTGGTGGCTCTCAGCAAGGCACTCTACCTCGGCCAGGCGGGCGTTGAGGGCCATGGCGGGATGGTTGGGGTCCTGGGTCATGTTGAGGTATGCGGCCCTCCGGAGCTGTTCCTCAATGACCAGCGCCTGCTCCAGCAGCTGGTGGGGGTGGGGTGAGGGGGGATCAGGGTGAGGGGAGGGACTGAGTGCTGGCCTGGCTGCCTCCCCACCAGCACCCACTCCCACCGGCCAGGGCTCTGAAAGAAAGGAAGGAAGGAAGACAGCCCCTCTCCACCCAGTTGTTGTCCACTCTCTTGGCCACCCCTCAGAGCCCTCCCCAAGCTGGATCCTCTGCACCCATCACCCAGAGCAGGGACGCTCGCCCAGCGGGGTCTGGCTTCAGAGCAAGGAGCCAGCACCTGTTGGTTGATTGACTCAACGATTCCCTTTCATGGGGGTCTGGCCCACACCCAGATATACGGCGGGTTATAAGAAATGCTTGCTCGTTTCTTTGCCCCAGGCCCTCCCATAACCCACCCTCTTGCGGCCCCCTAACCTTCAACCTCTGGCCCTTGCCAAGGACTGACCTTGAACCTGCGGGCCAGGAACTTGTTCTTCATCTCCAAGTAGTTGCCCTTGTGGATCTCAGACTTGAAGGGCTCGTTGAGGATCATGTATCTCGGGTCATTCTGGATGTCCTGCCAGCGGGCATAGCCATGCCTAGGTGGGGGCCGTTAAGGGCAAACCTGGCCACGGGGTGGACGGAGGGGGTGGTGGGGAACCAGCCCAGGGTCTGGCATCTTGGCTCTGCACTTTCCAGGCAGGCATTAACCTTGGCTGCAAGAGGATCATGTGGGTGACAGTAACCTGACAATCAGCAGACACCAACAGGGGCCCCCAGGGGCCCAGGCAGGGCCTGAGGCTTCACCAGATGAACTTCTTCATCCCCCAAATCCAGAGGGTGGAGACAGCCAAGTCCTAAACCCCAGCACCTGTGCTGTGACCCTAGCTGGAAATAGGGCATTTGCAGATTAATCAAATCAATTAATTAAATTAAGAAAGGGTCATCCTGGGGTGGAGTGGGCACCAATCCAGTGACTGAGGTCCTCATAAGAGGAGGAAATTTGGACACAAAGAGATACCCAGGGAAGAAGGCCCTGTGACAACAGAGGCAGAGATGAATGATGCAGCTGTGAGCCAAGGAGCACCAAGGAGCCAGGGACAGGCAAGGAAGGGGCCTCCCCTGGGGCCAGAGGGAACAAAGAAACACCACGAAGTTATCTTGCCAAGGGCCCACAGTTAGAGAGGGGCCGAGTCAGGATCTGAACCTAGGCAAGCTGGCTCCAAGCATCTTTTTTGTTTTTTAACTCTGTGTGTGTTATCTATTTATTTAGCTGCACTAGGTCTTGGTTGCAGCATGTTGGGATCTGGTTCCCTGACCAGGTATCGAACTCCCATCCCCTGAACTGGGAGCACAGAATCTTAAGTCACTGAACCACCAGTAAAGTTCCAGCTCCAAGCAATGTAACCTCAGTAAACTGTGGCCTGCAGGCCAAATCCAGCCCACAGCCTTGTTTTGTAAATAAAGTTTTATTGGAACATGGCCATGGTTGTTGGTTTACGTATTGTGGTTACTTTTGCTACCCTGGCAGAGTGGAGGAGTCCTCTGTGAAGTTCGAAATGTCCACTCCCGGGTCCCTCCCAGGAAAGATCTGCTGACTTCTGACCTACAACTTTCCACCTCTCATTATAATGACTAGTCTCACTCAAGACTGTCATCAAAGCCAGCTCTGCTGGGGGGCTCTCCCCAGGTAGTGTGTCCCTCTCCTTGTCTCTGGAAGGTGGTGTGCACTCAAATATCACCTTCTCTGATCTTCTCACATTAAATACAACCCCCACCCCCAAAGCTCCCTTTGCCTCATCCCTACCTTTTCACTGAGCCCCACACTTTGCTAATTTATATTTTTCACCATCTACCCCTAGTTGGATATGAGCTCTGGCTAGACAGAGATTTGGGGCTGTTTCATTCATGGCTGCATACTCCATTCTTGGCACATGGTAGATCATCAGTAAAGATGGAATTGAAGAATGAACAAATGAATAAAAGCCCTCCTAAATGGTGAAGCACCCTTCAGGTGTCCTCACTGAGAGGAGGTGAGGTCTGGATCAGGTAGGAATTAGGAGCCTTCATTGTAGAGTCAGATGGAAGGGCTGTGTGTCCCTGAGCAAGTCACTTGGCCTCTCTGAGCACCCACTGCCTCCTCCATATAATGGGGATCATAGTAGCAACCCTTTGGGAAGGCTGCTGTGAGGGTGGAGTGAGTACTGAGTAATAAAGGGACAAGCTACCTCTAATATCCAGTCACTGTCATCATCACCACCACCAGGAAGGGGTCCTTGGTACCTGGTCAGGAGCACCAGCCCAGACTCCTCCCCCTACCAGCCCCACACCCCTCCCTGAAGCCCACAGAGGGACAGACTGGAGCCCTGCCCCACTGGCGTGGCCAAGGATACGTGACGATGCCTGCCAGCAGCCAGTAGTCGTGGCGCCGGTGCCAGATGTCGTAGATTTTCCCCGAGGACACAGCGGCACGCTCCTCGTTCTGCCACAGTGTGTGCAGCTCTGGGAAGCCACCCAAGGGAAGCAGGATGAGGTGCCCCCGTTCCGTACAGGGGTGGGCCTGGGTAAGCCTCTCCCTCCCCACCCCCACCCGAGCACTTCAGTGTTCCAGTGCTCCTAGGAAAAGGTTATACCATGAAGGCAATGGCACCCCACTCCAGTACTCTTGCCTGGAACATCCCATGGATGGAGAAGCCTGGTAGGCTGCAGTCCATGGGGTCGCAAAGTCGGACAAAACTGAGCGACTTCACTTTCAGTTTTTACTTTCATGCACTGGAGAAGGAAATGGCAACCCACTCCAGTGTTCTTGCCTGGAGAGTGCCAGGGACGGGGGAGCCTGGTGGGCTGCCGTCTATGGGGTCGCACAGAGTCAGACACGACTGAAGCGACTTAGCAGCAGCAGCAGCATGGACTTTGTCAACCATTCAAACATTAGTATCAAACAACCATCTGCCCAGACTCCTGGGACCCATGGTCAGGAAGCCTGTAGCTCTCAAGCCCATGGCCTCACCGCCGATACCTGTGAATCCCCCGTCTGCAATGTTGAACATAAACTTGAACTTCCCGATCTTGTCCTCCTTCTTCCCCTCTTCATCTTCCTCTTTGTCACCATTTTGCTGGGTCTCAACAGGCTCCTTCTCCTCAGCTTTCGTGTCATCTTGGGGAGGACAGACCCACGCTCACTCGTCTACCCCAAAGACAGTGCCCGGGGGGAGGGCTCACTCCACCAAGCACTGGGGACCCCGAGGCAAGCGGGAAACACACCTCCCCACCGGCAGGGGACTCAGTGCCCCCAAGGGTTTCAATCAGCAGGCCCCTCTCTCTGTCCTGAGCAGGGAGGGCTGCTCTGGGCCTGGGTGCCCCTCCACCACCAAGTCAGGACCACCTGGGAAAATGGGGCAGGGCTTATGTAGCTTATGTTGAAGGATGGCAATGCTGCCTCGGGGCTCTGATCTGGGGCAACTGTTCCAGAACATTCCAGCACTTAGAAAGACACAGGCTGCCAGCCAAACCCCAAAGCTCCAGGCTAAACTCTGTAACCAGCTCTCCTTCCTCCTAGTGGTGGCCAGGGCCACAGGAGGGGTCAGGAGATAGAAGGTAGAGGGTCTGTCCCCTGAGGGCTGGCAAGTCCAAGCTCTCACGCAGCAGCTCTAATCAGGGCCTGGGGCTAAGGGGAGGCTCAGGAGGCTCCTCATGGCTCCTTCAAGAGACCAAGGGGGACATGGGACAGAGCAAAGTCCAGAGCCCCTGACCTGGCCTGAAGTCGGTGCTGTCACCTCTGCTGTGAATCAAGCTCAGTTCCAGCTTGTCCAGAACCTTCTCTTTCTCAGGAAGCACTTCTTCTGCAAGATAAAGGGTGTTTAGAGAGCGGGGAGGGGTCCAGAGGGCAGCAGGGACTCTGGCCTGGTGGCTTCCCAACAGTATTGTAGCCACTCACAGAATCCACTCTAGCATCTTACTCAGAAGTCCAACAGGTAGCATCTGGGAGGATCCACTGGGGAGGCAGATGGGGACGGGGCCTCATTCCACCCACCCATCTCTGCAGCAGTCTCTCCCAAACTTCTCTCAAGGTACAGTCCCCAGATCCTCTCTACAGTAGAGACAACCAGAGGACTCAAAGTTCTGGCAACACATCAGGCCTTCATCAACACAAAGCACCTCTTACAGACACCCAGAAATGTCAGGCAAAACCTATCACATTACAAAAAAACACACAGGTGCACTCACAAACTAAAGGAAATTATCAGGTGCCATAAATGAAGACAGAACTTCCTGGGTGGCTCAAAAGATAAAGAATCTACCTGCGATGCAGGAGACCCAGGTTCAATCCCTGGGTTGGAAAGATCCCCTGGAGGAGGAAAGGGCAACCCACTCCAGTATTCTTGCCTAGAGAATTCTATGGACAGGAGCCTGGCAGACTACAGTCCATAGGGTTGCAGAGAGTCAGACACGACTGAGCGACTAACACTTTCACTTTCTATAAATGAAGGGAAACTAAAAGCTCAAGAAGCATGCAGTGGGGTCCTGGGTTGGGGGTGAGTGGACACCAGAAAGAGGCCTGCGGGACTCCAGTCTCAACACTAAACAGGAAGGGCGAGGCCCCAAAGATGCAGAGAACTGGAATTAAATCAAGAAACTGACACTCTTCAACCACTATGCCTCTGCAAAGGAGGAAAAGTGTCATCCACCAGCTCATGGCCAAGTTGTGGAAGAATGGCTCCCATGTGGAGTCCAGGGTCAGAAAGTCTCCAGTGAGGAGCCAAACCCAACACGCAGGTGTGCAGGCTGTGGAATCTGAACTGTGCCATAAGACTGGCCCCAGACCAGCCAGGCCACTAGTCAGACCACGAGGCCTCAGAGTTCTGGAAACAGAAAGGGGGACATTCCTGCTACCCAAGTGACCTGGGTTCTCAAGGACAAAACAATCCCTGATGAAGATGCACCCAAATGAAACTCAGAAAACAATACCCAGACTTCCCTGGTGGTACAGTGGATAAGAATCCACCTGGCAATGCAGGAGACACAGGTTCGATCCCTGGTCTAGGAAGAATCCACACGCTGCAGAACAGCTAAAGCCCATGGGCCACAACTACTGAGCCCATGTTCTAGAGCCCACAAGCCACAACTACTAGAACCTTCGAGCCCTAGAGCCTGTACTCTGCAGCAAGGGACGCCACTGCAATGGAAAACCCACACACCACAATGAAGAGAACCCCCCACTTGCTACAACTAGAGAAACCCCATGTGCAGCATCAAAGACCCAGTGCAACCATAAAATAAATAAATAAATGAGAATTGTTAAAAAAAAGAAAAAAAGAGAACTCTATCCATCAGCCAGACACTGAAGGAAGAGAATACATAGGAAAAGACAAGTCAAAAAAAAAGGAAGTAGAAAAAGCTAGATTAAAAACTCTAGAAATGGGATATCCCTGGTGGTCCAGTGGTTAAGTCATTGCCTTCCAACACAGGGGGTGTGAGTTCAATCCCTGGTCAGGGAGCTAAGATCCCATATGCCACGTTGCCAAAAAACCAAAACATAAAACAGAATCAGTATTGTAAAACAATATTGTAACAAATTCAATAAAGATTTAAAAAAAAAAAAAAACTCTAGAAATGAAATACACAATCGCTAGTATGTTAGACATTTTACTGCATATTTTTAAAGTGTCCTCCCAGACTTCCTGGCCCTGGAGTACAAGCTTTGTACATAATCCTTAGAACTGTGAATGTGATGGATTCTACTTTCCTGAGCAAGTCATGTGACAAGGAACAGGTGATCTTAAAAGACCGAGATTATCCAGGTGGGGATGACCTCATCACACCAGCCCCTTAAAAGCAGGGTTTTCTCTGAATGGTCACAGAAAAGGACATCAGAGATCTGAAGTATGGTGGGGATTGGTATACCACTGTTGACTTGAAGACAGAATGAGCCCCATGGCAAGAAACATAGGCAGTTTCTAGACGCTGAGAATGGCCCCCGGCTGAGAGCCAGCATGGGAAAAAGGCTTCAGTCCTCCAACCCCAAGGAGCTGAAGTTAGCCAACAAGAGTGATCCGGAAGTAGATTTTCCCCCAAGCCTCCAGATGAGAACTCAGTGCAGTCAGTGCCTTGACTTCAATCTTGCAAGTCCCTTGGCAGAGAATCCAGTCACATCACCGCAGGCTTCGGACCCATGCAACCATGAGCTAACACATGGGTGTCATTTTATGCTGCTAAATTTGTAATAATTCACTGCGTAACCATAGAAAATAGTACAAATAGGTTAAAAGCAGCTGTATGAAGAAAGTAAGAACTGAAGCTAGATCTGAGGGTGATTCAAAAAGCCTTGCCGAGAAACAAATCTTGTACCTGCTTTCTTTTCTTTGTTGAATTTGGAGCCTTTTGTTAAACAAGATCTACTTGTGTCTACTGCTGATCACTTGGGTCCTCCAGTAGGATACAAATTCTATGCGAAGGCTTTGGCTTTGGTTCACTGTCTGTGTCCCCAATGCCTAGGACAGCTCCCAACACACAGTGGGTGTTCAAAACATATTTGTTGGATAATGAATGAATAAATGAGTAAAAGGAATTCCAGAAGAAAATAAACATAATGAGAGGAAAGATAACACTCAAGGAGGGAATGACTGAGAATTTGCCCATAATCAATGGAAGACACAATACTCAACTTTAAGAATCACAGCCAGTCACAAGCAGGCTAAATAAAAATTTCATTGCAGTGAAACCGTACAAGACCAAAGACTAAGAGAAAGTCTTAAAAATGGTCTTACCATGTTAGGAAAGATAGGAAAAGCAAGTTTCCTACAAAGGCACAGCAATTACCCTGAGAGCAACCTTCTCAGCAAAATGCAAGTCAGAATACAAAAGAAATAACATCTTCAAAGTGCTGAGGGAAAACTCCTAACCCACCTGGAATTTTGCTAACTATTATTCAAGAAAAATACAATGAGATATAAAGGAAAAATAACATACAATGAGAGACATTTGCCGTCCACAGAAATTTGTTGAAAGCATCATTAAAGGGTACATTTTGGGAAGAAGGACATTGAACAAAGCAACAATGAACATACTAGAAAACACAGAATTGTTAGGAGGGTGGGAAAACCTAAATAAAGATTATAGTTTAGAAATAAGTAACAGCACACGGGAGATAAGAGGGAGTGGGTCAGAGCTAAAGTTGCCTACAGTCCTTATAATATTCAGGAGGCAACATGTTAAAAATTTAAGAGTACAAAATAGAAGTGACTGCAAACTTTCCAAAGGAGTTGAGAAGAAAAGGGGAAATAGAAATTCTGATCAATCCAAAAGGTGCTAGGAGAAAAAAGAAAAGAAAAGGCAAGGGTGATATAAAGCACAAAATAAGAACAGAAATTCATCCAGATACCTAGCTATTACAATAAATCTAAAGAGAGTAAATTGCTGACTAAAACGTAGAGATTCTGTGATTAGATTTAAAACAAGTCCCACCATATATTATTTACAAAAGGTATACCTAAAACTCAATTATACAAATAAAATTAAGAAATGTAAGAAAATATCTGCAAATCACGTATCTGATATGGAACACGTATTATAAAGAACCCTTATAACTCAATAACAAAAAGATAAATAACCCAATTGAAAAATGGACAATGGATCTGAAAAGATATTTCTCCAACAAAGATATAAAAATGGCCCATGACATTTGAAAAGATACTCAATATCTTTACACACAAGGGAAATACAAATCAAAACCACTTGAGCAATGACTTTTCACCCACTAGGATGGCTAAAATCCAAGAGGGAGATAATAACAAGTGTTGACAAAGATATGGGGAAATGAACCCTGTGCACTGTGGGTGGGGATGTAAAGTGGTGCAGCCACTGCAGCAAGCAGTCTGGCAGGTCCTCCAAGTATGAGAATTACCAAGCGATCCAACAAGTCCACTCCTAGGTATATACCCAAGAGAACTGAAGCCTATCCACACAGATACCTACACATGGATGTTCACAGCAGCATTATTCATAACAGCCAAAAAGCAGAAGTAACCCCCAAACCCAAAACTGATGAATGGAAAAATAAAATGTGGTGTATCCACAGGGTAGAATACATTCAACACAAAGGAATGAAGTTCCAATACATGCTACAACACAGATGAACCTTGAAAACACTGTGCTCAGTGAAAGAAAACGAGAGCATTAGTTGCTCAATCATGTCCAACTCTTTGCAACCCTGTAGACAGTAGCCCACCAGGCTCCTCTGTCCATGGGATTCTCCAGGCAAGAACACTGGAGTGGGTAGCCATTCCCTTCTCCAGGGGATCTTTCCCGACCCAGAGATCAAACCTGAGTCTCCTGCATGGCAGACAGATTCTTTACCATCTAAGCTACCAGGAAAGCCCAAAAGTAAGCTCAATCCATTTAAGCCTAAATAAACCTTAAAGCAAAAAGAATCAGGAGGAATAAGAAGGTTATTGCATAATAAATAAACATTTCACCAGAAAATTGGGAAAAACCTGAACCAATATGCACCTAACAACCCAATCCCAAACTAAAGCAAAACCTGGCTTTAGGAGAACAGAGCCTAACCCACAATCACAGAGATTTTAACACAAGCCTCTCAGACTTGACTGATCAAAGCAACCAAAAATGAGGAAGGATATAAAAAATCTGAACAATACAACAATCTAATGCAGCGGTCCCCAGTCTTTTTGGCACCAGGGACCAGTTTCATGGAAGACAAGTTTTTCCATGGACCCAGGGATGATTCACGAGCATTACATTTACTGTTCACTTTACTTCTATTATTATTATATAGGCTCCATCTCAGATCATGAGGCATTAGATCCTGGAGTTTGGGGACCCCTGATCTAGTGCACATATTTAGAACCTTACATCCAGCAATATAGATATTCTTTTAAGTACACATAAGCATTTACAAAATCTGACCACATGAAGCAAGAAAAGGTTTCAACAATATCATACAGACTCATGTGTTCAGACCACAATGTGATTGATTCAGAACTCACTAACAGGGATTTCCCTGGAGATCCAGTGGCTAAGATTCCATGCTTCCAATGCAGGGGCCCTAGGTTCAATCCCTGGTCAGGGAACAGATCCTACATACCGCAACTTAGAGCTCGCGTGCCTCAACTAAAGATCCCACAGGCTGCAACTAAGACCTGGTGTAGCCAAATAAATAATATTTATGTTGTTTTTTTTAAATCACTAATAAGATGTAGCCCAATAACCTCCAGAGTGTACAGTAGGAAAAGTTATAGCCCACACGCAGAGAACTGAGCCCCTGGCTCTCGCCTCATCCTGGGCCCTAGGCACTAGGACACAGCAGTGCATGGCCCCCCACCCAGCCAGGGAGAGACAGGCCTGACGCTCCATCAGGGCGGAAGCCCACACCTTTCGGCAGCTGCTCCGGGGAGGGCTGGGCCTTCTCCACCTCCTCCAGTCGCTCCTCTCGGGCCCTCTCCTTGCCATCGGAGCTCTCCTGCTTGTCCTCTCCCTCCACTCTGTCCAGGGCAGTTGGCAGGGCCTAGGGAGGACAGACTCGGGAGCTAAAGGGCCTGGGCCTCAACAGGAGCCAGGGAAGGGGCCTGGGCTTAGAACCCACTCTCTGGTTCCCCGTGCTTGCTCTCAACTATGCTCTAGTCCTGGGGGCTCAAACCTGGAGCCAGGAGGGAGGCCTGGCTTACAGCTACCAAGGGCAAAACCTGAGAAGGTCCCTGGACCCAGCCCCCACCCCACACCCTCAAGGGCCCAGACACTGGCATCTTCTCTACCTGGATTTCTGGGGCCTTCTTTGGCTTCTGCGCCCCCACCTCCTTCTCATCCATGTAGCCTAGTGGGGCTTCCATTTTGTCTGAAAGAACAAGGGAGAAGGGTGAGACAGGTGGGCTGGGGTGGGAGGAGGGAGAAGGGCAGGAAATGGGGAGTCAGAGAGGATCCTGGGCCAGGCACCTGCAGAAGGACAGGGGAGCCAAAGAGCCCGGGCCAGGCCTGCAATGTGGGTAGTCTTGCACAGTGAGGCCCAGTGAAGGTCAAAGCCAGGGGCCAACAGGACAGAACTATAGGCTTTGGGGGCCTCTCGTCTGGAAGCAGTAGGTGAGGTGGGTGGAGGCCCCACTGGGAGCCAGCATGGCCCAGCTGTGGTCCTGGCTTTCAGGCTGGCTGGCTGGCCACCTGCCTCTTCCATGCTGAGTCACTGCAAAGGGCCAGTGACCCACGTGCTCTGAGGAGCCCTGCGAGGTGGTCACTACCCAACTTCACATCACAGATGAGAAAACAGAGCTCATGGGCTAAGGGACCTGCCCACGAGCACAGGGCCAGGAAGAACACTAGGCATGTCCACCTCCAGAGGGCACCTGTGCACAGGAGCAGGATGTCCTCAGAGGCACTGAGCCTCTCGGGGCCTCGCCTGTCAGCTGGGACAGACAGGATGCCCCAGGCCTTTACCCAGATAAACACACAGATCATCAAAAAGAAAGGACAAAGGATGTGAAATGACGTTTCTCTAAAGAAGGTACACAAAAAGCTCAGAAGCACATGGAAAGATTCTCAACATCTTCAGCCACCAGAGATGGAAATCAAAACCACCAGGCTTCCCTGATGGCTCAGTGGTAAAGAATCTGTCTGCCAATGCAGGAGACATGGGTTCGATCCCTGGTCTGGGAAGATGCCACATACCTCGGAGCAGCTAAGCCTGTGTGCCACAACTACTGAGCCTGTGCTCTAGGGCCCAGGAGCTGCAACTACTGAGTCCATGTGATACAATTACTGAAGCCTGAGAACCCGTGCTCCACAACAAGAGAAGCCACTGCAGTGAGAAGCCTGCATGTTGCAACTAGAGAAGAGCCCAAGCAGCCATGAAGACCCAGAACAGCCAAAAATAAGTAAGTGAATAAAACACCACAATGAGACTCCCCCTTCACACTCACTAAGATGGCTATAAGCCAAAAGTTAGATAAGTGCTGGCCAGGAGGTAGAGAAATTGGAACCTCATACGCGGCTGGTAGAATGTAAAATGGTGTAGTCACTGTGAAAAAGTTTGGCAGTTCCTCAAAATGTTATACCAGGTGACCCAGCGATTCTATTCCTACCTATACACCCAAGAGAAGTGAAAACACCCACTTATTTCCAAGTGAACACAGAAGTTCAAAGCAATGTTACTCACCACATTATTCACAATAGCCAAACGTAGAACCAACCCAAAATCCATCACCTGATGAATGGATATACAAAATGTGGTAGATCCAAACAATGGAATCAAATATTATTCAGCTACAAAAAGGAATGAAGTGCTGACACCCTAAAACCTGGATGAATCTGGAATACACTGCATGCTAGTGAAAGCTGGGTGCAAAAGGCCACACGGTGCATTTCATTTACATGAAATGTCCACAATAGGCAAATCCATAGAGACAGAAAGATCAGTGGTTGCCAGGGAAAGACATGAGGAGAAGGAATGGGGTGTCACTACTAATGAGTATGTGTTTCTTTGGGGGTTAATGAAAACATCCTGGAATCAGAGGCAATGGTTGCACAATCCCATAGATATGCTAGAAACAACTGGCTAATACACTTTTAAAGGCTTTTGGCTTCCCAGGTGGCACTAGTGGTAAAGAACCCGCCTGCCCATGCAGGAGACATAAGAGACGCAGGTTCAGTCCCTGGGTTGGGAAGATCCCCTGGAGAAGGAAATGGCAACCCACTCCAGTATTCTTGCCTAAAGAATCCCATGGACAGAGGAGCCTGGCAGGCTACAGTTCATAGGGTCGCAAACAGACATGACTGAAGTGACTTAGCACACACGCAAAGACTGAATATTGTGGTGTATGAATTACATCTCAAAGCTGTCATTAAAATGAAAATCTCTTAGGGAAGTGATACTTCTTCAGCTAGAAGCTTTGTGGGGGTGGGATGTGAGGGGGACGTGGGGTCTCCTGGCACTCCTGCCATGACCTGGGTGCCCACCCTTCCTCATTGGAGTCCAGACCTGGCAGGCCCAGAGGGCCAGGCAGGAGGTGGGCAGGGCTGGCGGGCACTGGTGTGTTGGGATCCGAGGAGATGACTTCACCCGGCTTCTTGCCCTCGGGCCCCTCGGGGATCAAATCCGGGGTGCTGTACTTCCCGTTGACGTGCTCAAACTCCTGAACCTGGGCAGGTGGGAGCGAGGCAGGAGGGAGGTGGTCACAGCTCAGGTGTGAGGGCCTTGGGGTGGCTGGCAGGACTGGGGGTGTCCCTGGCTTGGGGTGGCTGCCAACTCCACCCAAGGCTGACCACAGACCCCCATGCCAGGCTCTACCCCCACCCATCCCCACCTGTCATCCTGGCCTCCAGTCCCCTCCCCACCACCGCCCACCTCCCCACCCAGAGATGCATTCTGGGACCATCCCTCTAAGCTGACTCAGACCCTGGACAGCCAGGTGCTTGCTCTCTGCCCACTGACCCCCCTGGGGCACACCCAGGCCACGGGCGACCACCAGGAAAAGCCCAGTAAAGGCTACTCACCCACCTTCTTCCTAACTAGTGACATGACCCCGATGCGCGTGAGCACGTGCTGCCTGGAGAGGCCCTCGCGGGGCACGCCGTCCGCAAAGGTCTCCGCGCCGTCAGCCCCCGGCTCACACAGGTGCCGCATGAAGAGGGACACATAGGCTCTGGGGTGGGGGGGACTGGGGCTCAGGGAGTGGGGGGCCGGCAGGACCCCGGGGGACCTCCTGGCTGGAATCATCACCCATCACCTGCCTCCCAACCAGGCCTGCTGGGTCAAGCCCCAGGGAAGGACAGAGGGGGCCCTGGGCAGGGGACCCTCCTGGGACAGCCCTTCCCCTGGAGAACCCAGATCCTCTGTGCTTCTGTTAACACCAGCTGCCCCGGCAGAGGTGACCGGTCACGTTCTCTGCACAGGAACCCTGCCCAGGCCTGGACTTCAGCTACCAGACATCAGACAGCAGTGAGTTCTCTGGCCACCCCCAGCCTGGCAGTAACACCGCCCACTGTGCTGGCCCATCCCGAGGAGCCTGCCCACTCCAGGCAGGCGGCCACACCCTGGGCCACCACCTTGGCCCCTTTACCTAAACTCCTTCTCGCTCTTCCCACGAAGGTCCCGCACCAGCCAGTGGG